>PVLA01003243.1:66973-222170 GCA_004027455.1 Hydrochoerus hydrochaeris | reverse complement strand
TATTTCTTTGCTAATTTTTTGTCTAGTTGATCTATCTCTTTGTGACAATTGGCTGTTAAGATCCCCTGTTATAACTGTGTTCTTGTGTATTTGGTTTTTCATGTCCATTAGTATCTGTCTTACATAGTTGGGTGCTCCTGTATTTGGTGCATATATATATTTATAATTGTTAGTTCTTCCTCTTGAATTTTTCCACTAATGAATATGTAGTTAACTCCTTTATTCATTTTAGGTTTGAAGTTCACATTGTCTGCAATTAGAATAGCTACCCCTGCTTTTTTCTGGGTTCCTGTTGCATGGAATACTGTTTTGCATCCTTTGACTTTTAATCTATGAGTTTCCTTTTGTGTCAGATGTGTTTATTGTATACAGCATATTGTGGGATCATGTTTCTTGATCCATTCTGTCAGTCTATTTCTTTTTTACAGGTGAATTGAGGCCATTTACATTTATGGGTATCACTGATATGTACTGGCTTGACTTTGCCATGCTATGTTCCAGTTGTTTGCTTTTGGTTTTTCCCCTTATTTAATTGCTTATGCTACCAGGTGGTTTCTTTCTGTTGTTGTTTTGGGGATTGCGGTTGTTTTTATCTCTGTGTAGTAATGTCTTTTAGTACTCTTTCTATGGTTGGTTTGATGGATGTGAATTTCTTTAGTTGTTCTTTTTCATGGAAGTATCTTTTTTCTCCATTAAATTTGAATGAAAGTTTTTCTGGGTACATCAGTCTGGGTTGAAAGTTGTTTTCTTTCAGGGCTTGAAATACCTCACCCCAAACTCTTAACTCGAGGGTTTGTGCTGAAAAGTTTGCTGTGATTTTAGTGGGCATTCCTTGGTAGGTGAGTTGTGTCTTTTCTCTAACAGCTTTTAGTATTCTGTTTTTATGCTGCATGATCTTAATTATTATGTGTCTGGGTGTGGATTTATGTTGATTGTGACTGTTTGGCATTCTATATGCCTCACTTATCTGCATATCAGATCCTTTCCCAAGTTTGGGTAATTTTCTTTTATTACTTCTGTGAATATTTTGGCTATGTCCTATGCATTGACTCCTGCCTCTTCACTGATGCCTATTAATCTGATATTATTTTTCTGTTGGCATCATCTTGAAGCTGTTGGATTGTCACTTCATGCTGCTTTGTTATTTTTAAAAGTTCTATCCGGTCATGATCACTAATTCTGATCCTGTTCTCATGGTTCAAAATCCTATCCTCTGCTTCATTTAAGTGGGTTTGCAAGCTTTGAATAGAATTTTTTGTTTCTTTGATGTCCCTTTGTGTTTGTTTCATGAATTCTGCATGTTTTCAAAATGGTTTATTCAAGGTTTCAATCAGTTTCCCATGCTCCTGTACTTTTTTCTTGATTTCTTGTTTAGCTGTGCTCAGCAACTCCTTTACTAAGGTTGCCATTTCTGTCTTTACAGAGGAGAGTACTTTAATTTGATTTCCTTTACAGCCTCATGGAGTTGTTTTTTTTATTTTGCTCAATATCTTTTCAAAGATTCCCAGTGTGTTACTTTTGGAGTCCTCTATTTCAATATCTCTTGCACTTGCTTCTGGTGGACTAGATGTTTGAGACTGCATTTTGCTTTTTCATTTTGCCATTTTCACTCTGCCTGATGTTTTCTGTGTGTAGGAGAGGGTCACCCACACTGTTCTCAGACTCACCAAGGTCTTAGAGTTAGTTGGAGGGGGCTTTACTAATGACCCTATTTACCCACTGTACACCTCTATTTTAGGGGCATACTCACCATACTGGCACAGTTAATTCACTGTAGTCTAAGGTTCACTGCCTGGGAGCTAAGTTCCAAGTTTTTTCTATGTGTTGGGATTCTGCCAGAGAGTGCAGTCAGGGCCCAAGACTGGAATCTGGGTCCTGCTTGCTGCTTGGCATTCACTGGGCATGGCCTGGTTGGGTCCCAGTCCCCATGTGAGGCCCCAGGTGGTCTTGGAGAGAGCACGTGGTCTTACTGCCTGGGAGCAGGCTCAAAGTCCCTTTCCATGCACCGGGAATCTGCACGAGTGTGTGGTCAGGGCCCAAAGCTGGAATGGGTCTTGCTTGCTGTTTGGTGGTCGCTGGGCATGGCCCAGTTGGGCCCCTGTCCCTGTGTGTGGCCCAGGGTGGTCTTGGGCGCAGCTTGTGGTCTTACTGTGTGGGAGCAGGTTCAAAGTCTCATTCTATGCATTGGGAATCCTCTAGAGCGTGCAGTCAGGGCCCAAAATCAAAAGATTTTTTAAAGAAAAGATTTTTCAATCTGCATAACACTGATAGGATAAATATCCAAAGTGAATACTAGCTTATATCACCAAGATCTTATGTCTGTTGCTTTTTTTTTTTTTGAACAACACTGTAAAAGAATATTTTTGGAGTCTGACATTTTATTTCAAAATAGTTCTTTTTTTTTCACTTTTTGTTTTTTTCCCACTATATCAGTTAATGGAGATCAATTAAGAATAATGATGCAATATAGTCTTTTATTAGTGTATTGATTATTCTTTGGTTACTTTCATTAAGAATAAAATTCATCTATAGTATTATTATTCCATTTTTAATTATACACATAAACAATGTTTTAATATAATTTACACTGTTTAAGTTAAACAATGTTTTGTAAGTCAAATAAACATGCTAGACTGTACATATCTTTTTCCCAGATTTTATCTTACAAGGGTGATTCTGTATCAAATAATAAAGAAAAGATGGTGCACAATATCAAATATAGAAAGAATAAATGTTCATGGTCTGCTTGGAAATACAGTACTGTCAGTAGAATAAAAATGGAAAGTCTCTAATAATAAAACAATTATGTGTAACAAGAGGTACATAAAGCATTTCTGGAAACTCTTGACTTAAATAAAAGCAGATGGAATACACTTTAGTGCCTCTCAAATCTCCTTTCCACCAACCAATATTATGAAAATTCAAGTACAAGGAGTTCAGACTCCACTGAATATGTTAACATTTCCATTTATTTTTTCATAGCCCTGTCTGTCAACTTATCAATTTTTATTTACCAATTAATGTTTAATTCCTTAATCATAGTCGTATTTCTTTCCTGAGATTCTTTTCCTCTAATCAGAAGAACCCCCAGAAACATTGAACATTCATGCCAGGACACATATCTGAGTGGAGGGCAAAAGCTTGCTGCCAGCATGCAGTCTGGAGAACTTGAGTGGCTCTGCCCCTCTACAAAAAGGCTAACATGCCCCCATCTGCAGTGGCCATGTGACTAACAGGAACCACCTTACATGGGACGCTACCAAGCACTAGGAGAAGATGAATTCAATGTACCAGGATGGGGAAAATGAAGCGAGGCTTAGCACATATCACATCAGGGGTTAGGAAAGAGCAGCATTACTTTTCCCATGAGTCCAAGAACCACTGAGGAGCACAGAGACACTTATTTTCACATTCCACTTTTCTTTCAAAATAGTAATCCAGTCATCAAATTAATGTAGCTTTAATGTGGCTTTTTTGGGGTAGGGTGTTTGAGACTTGACTCAGGACTGGTATTTCCTTTGTTGTTGCTGGTTTCTTCCTTTTTATACTGGAAAGGCTATCCTATGCCTGTCCACCACTGCCTGGAAGGACACAAGTTTTTTTGTTTTGTTTTGTTTTAATTTTACAGGCTCACAGCTGGAGAGGAATTTGCCTCTGGATGAACTATGCCTTGAGTTTCCCCCATGTATCATTTATATAATATTTGGAGCCACTTTGAATTTAAGTATAAGGCTAAAAATTTAAGATGGAGCTATTGAGTTGAAATGTATGTGTTTTATGTGAATTTCAGGAGAGGGTAGAATTCTCCCAAATTCATGCTGAACCTGGCCACCAATGAAATGGTATTTTGAGTAGAGCCTTTAGTAGATAACTGAGCCATGAAAGCTCTTTTCCCATTATTAATAGTCGGTAGCTTTATAAAAGGACTTGATAAAGGAGATTCCCATTTTCTTTGTCCTATCCCTTATTCCTTGTGAGAACATGGTTATCTCTCCCATCTTAATTGCAATTGATTGTGTCAATTTGAGAAGTTTAAAGTCTTAAGTAAATGCTTTAGCAATTCTGTACCCTAGAGTTTAGAGGACCCACCCTAGGACAGTTCCTCCTTTGGAGGCTGTAAAGGGGAAATGAGCAAGGAAGGATCAGCTTCTGTTCTTTTGGAGAGTTCCAATCTGTACCACTAACTTGGATGTCATCTCCTTGTTTCTAGCACAGACTCTTTAGCTTCCACCTTGGATCCTTCAGTCTTCCAGCAAAGACTCCTCAGCCTTCCGTCACAGACCCATTAGTTTCCTGATAAGTACTTGCATAGGACACTGTAGTGAAGTCCAAACCTTCAACTAAAACCTGCAGTCTCCAGTGTGCAGATATCTTTGGCACTCTTCCCCATCTCCCTCTGTGGCTGAGCTCCATAAGCAAATCTTTACTTTATTACACATTTGTATATCTTGTGTTAAATCTGTTTTTCTAATACACTTCCTGGTACACCCCTGAAGTATGCAACAAGGAAACATTTTAAGACAGAGAGAGCAACTCTTGACTAGACAGTTCCTTGGCCTAAAACCTCTCAGCTTCACAACAATGAAAACATAAATTTCTGAGTTTTTTAAAATATATATTCCAGTCTCATACATTTTATTATATCTGAAAAAATAGGAATAAATCTTAGGCAATAGGAATAAATATGGACTTTAGGAAAATCTATCATTTATAATAAATTATCCATATTAGTCTCCTAAGACTTAAAAACTTAATTATTCATGCTACATTTACTTTTAGAAATGTCTATTGAGAACCATTAAAAGTGTTATACATATGTGTTATCCTTGCAGAAATTTACTTTTCTTTCACAGGAATTTTACAGAAAAATTTTTTCTTTAAAAGTTATCACTGAAGAGATAAAACTCTTTTAACTAGGCTGCTCTTATGTATTAGCTATAAAGCACATTCTGATATACTTTGAGCTATATAAATGCTGCTTTTTTCCCATATAGACTTGGCAAGTTTGTCTAAATTTTTCTAGCTTTCACAGGTGCAAGTGCGTTTAATAGTTACATCTTAGAGTGCATATATTGAACCCTAGTGCCATGAACTTCAAATTAAAGAACAGCTGCTTGGCAATGTTTTCTTACATGAGTGAGAATCAAGATATATGCAAGTAGAGAATTGTGAATAAAAGAAAATGTCTTTTTAAATTAAAAGTTTATCTTCAGAAAGTTATACTCTTCCAGAGGTTAGTTGAATTTTGTATTATTTTGTAACATTTGTATTTTGGTGGGTTTATCTATAATGGAATTATCCTTCTTTATTTCTTCAGGAAGACTCTTCATAATCACCCATCTGTCTTCTCTTGTCTTCCTCTAATGTCTTCTAATCTAATGTGATTTTCTGCTTAAAATAAGTCGATATTCATTTACACTCCTTTTCAGTTAATTAACATTGTCACCTTAGTACCAAATTCATTGTACACTTGCCAGATATTCTTAGGGTCTCCCAGCATATGTATTTATGCATATGTACACATATTCACGTGTACATATCTATATAGATACGGTATGGATGTAAGCATACATACATATGCATGTTTATGAAGTATCATTGTGAGTAATTCTGCCAAGATTTCTTGATCTTAATTTTCCTGGCTTGAGACAAATTGATCATAATGTCCCTAACCTCAGAAATTGTGTAAAAAAATACATGTTATAATGTTTTCTCATTGGTAATATTCATGTAGTGTCAATATTAATAAACATATCAAACCTTAATGTGATACGATGGCTTTATAGTCAGTCGTATTTGTTGATCTGTCTTTATATCTTCTTACGTTACTAAATCATTACTAATCATATGACAGCTAAATAAATCTAATCTCAGGGCTGGGGATTTAGCTCAGTGGCATAAGCACCTGCCTGGCAAGCACAAGTTCATGAGTTCAATCCCCAGTACCTTCCAAAAAAATAAATAAATGAAAAAATCTAATCTGTTATCTTTGTCTTCCACTGTAGGCAGACTCTTAATAAATCATGGAAAGAAAATATCAAGTTGAAGTTACAAGGATTTATGTTTCTAGAGGTATAGAAAATCACAAGGGGCTATTATAAATTTTTTTTTCTATTTAGTAATTATCCTTTTCATTATAATATCTGTTATGTTTTTTTTCCTACCTCTGTTCATTGTAATATTTATATCATGAGATGTTAGAAATATTATCAAGCTTTAATCAACTAGTTGACAAATCTTATAATCATTTCAGATTATGGGAAAGATAGATGTTAAGGATCCATTATGAGTAATTCTACATCTCTATTTCCAAAATCATTTTCAAATCATAGCACTTATAGTAACAAAAGAATTAGATACTACTGATCAAATTCCCTGTACACATTTGAAAATTCTTAATGTCTCATTTTTTGGGAGGGACAGGTTCTTGCTATGTATTTCAGTCTGGCTTTGAATTCACTTACATAGTCCTAGATGAGCTCAGACTCAGAGTGATCCTCCTGCCTCAGTTCCCTGAGCTCTGTGATTAGAGACATGGGTCAATATTCCCGGAGGCTAGTTTATTTTTATACTGCTTGATGAAATAATTTTGTAAATGTAAATATAATATTTTGTATAGAAATATACTTTATACAATTACTTTCTAAAATGCAAGAATTACATATGAAGTAATATGAATATTTTAATTGAGTCATTAAAATTTTGGGGATTTGGAGGCTCAAATTACATGAAAACAGAAAGAGTGAAGGACATGTGTATCAAGGTAATTCCTTCCTTAGTGAAAAATTTCAGTTAAGATTAAGGTAAAATTGTGACTACAAATATACAATGCTGAATTATTAAAATTTCCTTGTCAAGAAAAGATAGAAAATCATTGGTTGTAGCAGAGCTGCCTTCCTTTTTTTCTAATGACAAAGAGATCATCAGGATATAGTTTTATTCAGGTAGACAGATTCCAGAAAACAAAATTGAGAAAGCCCTTTGCATTCTACTCAGTTACTTTTTGTTAATTGATCAAGTAGTTAACCTGCCTAACAAGGAATTTGGACAAGATACATGGAATATTGTTCACTTTGGGTCTCTCAACACAAAAATTTTAAATTTGAGCAATAGGAAATAACACCCAAATAGATCATCTATTTGTTATTCATACACACACACACACACACACACACACACACACACACACACACTGAGCTTCAGAGAGAAACAGTAAAACTGAAAAAATATTTTAATAACATGAAAAGAAAATAATGCTTCTAAAATAAAGCAGTAAAATTGTGTTTATTATCTACAAAAATTTAAATAATGAAGAAAATGAAAACTAATTCTCAAACTCATGAGGAAGCAAATACACATAACCAGACACCTAAAAATAGGACCATTTTTATTACTTACATCCTAAATATTCTGTATCTTATACCTATTATTTAAAATATTTATGGACATAATGGTAGAAATACAAATTGATATAAGTTTTGCACAACATATTACAAAATACAGCATTTCTTAAAGTGCTAATATCACTTGATCAAGTCATTTCTTATTGTGTAATTCATCCTTTGAAATAATTTAATATGTTTGCCAAAGTGCGCAGTATGTTTATTGAAAGTTTTATTATTACAGTAAATATAAACAACCAAATATTAACTGAAAAGATGATTAACTTATGGCACAACTGTAAAACATGAAACATTAGGCAATAGTTAAAATAAAATTTAAGATACTTTAAATTGAGCCTATAATAGTAGATTTTCCCTCTATTCTTCTACTCATATAATATTGTAACTGGCAAAAAGAAGTCAAAAAAGATAAGTGGCTTAGAGAGAAACAACAATAATTATTTGTCCATATATAGTGTGAATAAAACAAAAAATAGAAACAAAATCTCTTGAGTATCATTATAAAGAGGCAGAAATAAAAGGCTATCAAATGTTCAGACAATTTTAAAAGGAAAGTCATGCAGAATGATATCCTATAGCAGTGTTTTCTAAACTATGCTAACCAAGTCAAGAACATCAAAACTGTTTTATTCTTTAAAAATGCAAATTCTTCAGCTTCTTTGTGAACATAGGAATCAGAAAGTCTTGAGTGTGGTGAGTCTTCTTAGCATTTCCAGTGTTAACCAGATTGAACAGCTTCCAACAGCTATAGAGCTTCAAATGATGGACCAGTTTTTCCAAATGGAAGGAAATGCAGGGAACAGAGAAATTTAAAATGAATATATCCTCATGGTTGTGAAAATGGCTCAGAATTTCCAAGTGGGATGTAAGCACTATGACCAAAGAAGAGAAATATAGTTTGTCCATGTGAAACATACAATGTATTCAGGAAAAATATAGAGGAATTATTGGACCAGATGTATTTACTAAAATCACTTGACTGATACTTGGAAAGGGGAAATGCAGAGGAGGTGAGGGGGGAAAGAGAAAGATACAGAGAGAGGCAGAGAATGATGCATTAGACTGAGATGCCTACCAAAAGCCTCCTGTGCTCAGAGGCGGGACTCAGAAGGTGACTGGATGTGGTTCATGGGGTGATATCCTCTCAATGCTTCAGTTTGCTGCGCAGGTCGTAACTGAGTGTGCCTTAGGAAGTGAGACCTGGCTGTATGCCGTTCATTGTGGGTGACCTAGAAAGCTATGGCTCCCTCTGCCTCCTCTCATGCTCTGCTTCCAGGCCACCATCATGTGAGCAGCTTTCTCTTGCTAGACTCTTTTGACCTTGGTACTGGCAGACCACTAACCATGCACTAAGATCTCCAAAACTGTGAGCCAAATATACCTGTCCTCCCTTAGGATTCAGGTATCAGGTATTCTGCTTCAGCCATAGGAATGTGAGAAGCAGAGATGGAAAATACTTTCCTCATTCAAGAAACACAGAGCCGAAGAACTAGTAAGGTTCCAAAGTTCTTGCTTACTCTGTTGTGTCTGGTTTTCTGTCCTTTGTGTTGACATCAACCTCCATTAGGATTCCTCCCGTGGACAAAAATTGGCATCAGTTTTTCGAGCTTTATGTTTTACCATGTGTCATTTCTATATCATGTTTCCTAAACATCTCTGATTCACAGTCCTGAAGATAGGTGCTTAACGCTGCAATAACCAGTGATCCGGGGGACTGAAAATCCAGAATTCAGTTCTGAGATATGAATCCATCTCTCTGCTGCATGTGGTTGACCTTGTCCCTTTTACAGTCTCAGGTCCTAGGAAGCATGATTGCCATGAGAGCTGTAAGCAGCAAACATGTTACAGATGGCTTCTTTATAAGAATGGAACACAAATATCCTTGCTATTCTTTTGAGTTTTAGAAACAAACTATCAAGTGAAACAAAATGGGCTGAATCCTAATTCTTGCTTGGCACAAAATGTTGACTGGGTTTAGTATTAAAGGCTTAAGCAGTGATTTGGAAACAGTCTTAACTCAGCAGCTCTGATAAGCTTTCCTAGGTGTCAGGGCAGGATTCTGAATTATGGCAGAGAACTCAAGTAAGATAAAGACTGAATAGTGTCCATTCAAATTAGTGAGGAAAAACATTGTTGGCCTTGGCAACAAAAACTACCATAGATTAGCAGGAGGGGAGCCAGATGGCTGTGCACTGGGAAGTGCGAATGAGAAATGAGGGAGCAGAGACAACTGAAAAAAACACTTTCTGCATGATTTTTTTTTAGAAAAAATATTCTAACAATGGAAATAGCAACTTCCTAAACTTACAGAAAACATGGCAACTAACATTATCACTGTGCTGCTAGAATTACAAAAAACTGTGATTTAGTTAATATTTTTCAGACATTTTAAATCTGTACCATTTTATAGTCAGCAAATTTTTTTAAAAGTTCCAAAAATAAATATTTAAATTTAAACCCCAAAATGCTAACAGGCAAAGATGAATCCAATTGATAAATCCAATTTGTGGCACACTTCCAAATAACATGAACATCTGGATCTCCAATAGGAAATGGAGAGTTGTGTGAATGGCCCCGTGGCGGGAAAAGAGATCCTGTAAATTCTCAGAAGAGTTCGGGTTATACCCTGGAGCTGTTAAGGCAAACTGTACATCTAATTGACAGTTTTTCTGCTGAAAACATCAATAATCTTTCATTGGGGGCTCTAGATCCTGGGCAGGACTCTGAGGGCTCATTTCAGCAAGTTATAGCTTTGCAGGTCACCTTTGCCGCGGATTTATATAAGAATCTTACAGAGCAGAGGAGAAGGTGGGAGAGTGCTTGGGGACATGTTCTTACTCTCTGAAACCTGGGTTAAAGTTCTTCCTAAAAACAAATAAACCAAAATGAAACAAAAAAGCTAAAAAAAAATCTTTTTTTGCTAACATTTCCCTGGCTCCTGCCTAAAAGTTATTGACAGAATATTGTACAAAGCTATTGAATGTCATTTTTAATTACAAAAATTGTAACACTTTGAAAAATAAAAATAGGTAAGGCAAATCATCGATTTGAAGGTATCTCAATTCAGAGTAAAGTTAGTTTCTTTCTTGCAGTTAAATTGGTTTGAAGATATTTTTAACTTTTTAGAAGAGATTTACTCACATACTTGTCCCTTTACTGAAAAAAATCTGAATTTAGCATCTAATATAGCTACCATCTACTTGTGGTTATTTTAATTTTACTTAACTGAAGTCAAATTAAAAGGGAAATCATTTTTCACTCTAACCATGTTCCAAGTGCTTAAAAGCCAGAAGATTTTGGTGGTTACCATATTACACTGTACACGAGTTAATTTCCACTCAGTTTTGGCATAAATCCATAATCTCCTGGTTGTTGACATGTGCTACTATTACTTTAATTCTGTAGGAATACTCAATTTTTATAATAAAAGGTGCAGTATCTCTTTAATAAAAAGAGCAATATCTCTTTATTAGATTGTTTCTCTTCAATACTCCATTTCTCACCTTCCTTTAAAGTGACATACCGGGGGACTAAGTCTCAGTAAATAATATTATTGATTACTAGACTAGAGCCAATTTTCTGAAGGAGCCAGCCAACGCTTGAGTCATATGATAGATTTAGGCAACAATTTTCATCTTGGATGACTGATACAAAGTTTGCAAGTAGGAATGATGTAGAATCAACATTAAAAAAAAACCCAAACGAATAGATACTTAATGCTTTCTGTGGAATAAATCTTCCCTCTCAATCCAGGGACAAAACTTACAAAAGAAATATACTTGTAACATACTGATGTCATTTTATTTTATATATTAATAACTCAAAGCCAAATTATGGCAAACCATATTTGTACTCACAGGTTTCTCTGATGAAAATCATCTTGAGATATAGAAATGGGGGTCTCCTAAGGCTATTTTATTCACTCATTCATTGGCTGATAGACATATAGTCTGCTTTCAGGATTTACCTACTATGAATTATGCTGCTATAGACACTGTTACGTATGTGTCATTGTACTATGATGACTTTCACTCTTTGAGAAGATACTCAGAAGGGTAGTACCTAGATCAAACAGAATTTTTAGTTTTAGCTATTTGAGACATTTCTATACTGACTTCCACAATAGTTGTACTACTTTACATCCCCCAAACAATGTAGAAAGGTTTCTTTTCCACCACCATCAATGTGGTATCTATATACGATGGGATACTACTTTTTTAAAAAGAAGGATAAGTTGAGACATTTGTAAGAAAATGGATATGCTTTGAAAACATAATGTTAAGTGAAATAAACCAGATTCACAAGCACAAAGACCATACGATATCTTTGATTTGAGTAAGATGAAGTGTAAATAAAGAGCAAAATAAAGGTTGAGTAGAACGAAATAGAAAGGTAGATCTTTTGCATTCATGAAGGGCTGTAAGAGAGTGAGGACAAGGAGAGATTTTAAATTTTAAAATATTTAAAATGTGTCATGTGCATGTGGCATTCCATTCCACAATGAACAGAAGCATTACAATCCATAAATATAAACTAAAATAAAATCGGTAAAGAAAATAGAGAAAGGAGATTTAGAGATGCTTGCAGGGAGGAGGTTAGGGATGGAAAAGAGAAAAGAATCAAGATGTGTTATGCACATGCCTCTACCTCCTTATTAAATGTAAATTTATATTCTACAAAGACAAACTAATAATATAAAATTAAAACACAAACAAATGAGCCAAAATGGTAAATACTTTTTAAATAAGGAGAGGAGGGAATAGTTCCTATATTCAGAGATTTGTGGAGACACATCTAGTTAATAACTCAAATTTAGTGCTGTGTAGTGGTGGTGGTTGTCAATTCCATAATATTAATGTTATTTGTGAGAAAATGAGTGACTCTAGCTTATAAGATATTATATTCTTGAAGTATCCTGTAAATACATGTACTTTGGCTAGTGATGTGTTAAAAAATATACTTTTTGAATTTGATCATTTTTCCTTATTTAAAAAGTAAGAAAGCCTTTGCAAGTTTTTGCAGAAGTCGACCACATGAAATTGCTGAATAAAGGAAGTAGATGAAGAACACGGAAAAATGAAATATGTGTGTATGTTACAAAAACTGTTATCTTTAAAGTGATCTACAAAGCGATATGATAGTGGCTCAAACTTGTTTTATTAACGTACACAACAGCTGTAACATTACTGTTAGGATGTTTATGCTTTGATGAAGGGTCATGTTGTTGGAATTACTGTTATAATATCCAAGTACTTGAGAAGCTGATAAATAACAGATGGAAGATACAGTAAAGTAAGTTAAAGATTCTTGTCATAATCTTTGATAATTCACCAAGATTTGTAAATAAATAGGAATAGAGAATAGAAAGACAATGAGAATAAAAGCATAAAAAAGAAAAGATCAGTGAATTCAAGATTGTTACAAAAGTTTAAAACAAATGAACAAATCTGAAGGATAAAAAAGAATAACTATTTATAATTTGACACATTTCAATCTAAATCTACTCAAGGCCTGTCCTAAGTAAAAATAAACAAAAACAAGTGATTTAATGCCACATTTCTATATTGTCTACTTTTAGTTTCTCCTGTGCCTATTTATCATGCATCCTCGTTTTAACCTAGAGCACATGAAATAAGTTCTGAGCCTTTTTTTTCCAAATAACTCTATCTGTAACTTGTAATTATAGTTTTAAAAATCATGAAGACATTGTGTATTGGATTTTATATTGGATGAAATTTGTCTAAAAAGTTTACAGACCTGGTCTCAAAGAAATCTGATGTGTCTAAATTTATCTATAATTACATTTCAGAGATGCATGTTTCTTCAAATTTATTACATGTAGAACTTGGGAATATGTAAAAATAAATTGAAGAAAACTATTAAAGTTTATTTTAGAGTTAACAGTAGAGGAAAATGTATG
This sequence comes from Hydrochoerus hydrochaeris, assembly GCA_004027455.1. NCBI lineage: Eukaryota > Metazoa > Chordata > Mammalia > Rodentia > Hydrochaeridae > Hydrochoerus > Hydrochoerus hydrochaeris. The sequence continues at coordinate 208,847 of PVLA01003243.1, read as the reverse complement.
ATTGGACTTATTTAAAGGAAAAGCAATTTTTATGAACACAAGAATATTTAGCCTGTGAAATTTCAGTTTCTCAATAGGAAACAGACTAAGAAAATGTTTCAGGTTCAGGTAGTGGATATATTTAACCATCCGTGTTCTTAAAATTTTGTTAAATTTAATGATTAAATTGAAAGAGAATGTTAGAAACTGTTCCTAATAGCGAAATAAGAATCAAAGAGACTGGTGGAGAGGCTGTTGGGAAAAAGGAGCTCTTCGGCACTGCTGGTGGGTATGTTGCCTGGAGCAACCACTGTGAGGTCAGTCTGTGTTCTTCAAAAAGCTGGAATTGGAAGTCCCATTTGACCTAGCTATTCTACTCCTAGGCATATTCCCAGAAGATCTGAAAACATCTTACCACAGGGATATATGTGCACCCATGTTAATAGCAGCACAATTTGTAATAACCAGATCTTGGAAACAACCTAAGTGCCCATCAACCAAGGAATGGATAAAAAAATTGTGGTATTTTTATACAATGGAGTACTACTCAGCTATAAAGAATGGTCACATTGAGATATTTATAAATAAATGGATACAACTTGAGACCATACTCATAAGTGAAATAAATCAAACTCACATGTATAAATATTGAATTGTCTCCCTAGTGTAAGGAATGGTAAGAGTAAATAAGACAGAAATTTTTCAATAAATACTGTGAAAGGATAAGAATCTACTCAAAGGGAAAATAATATCTATCGGGAAAGGAAGAAAAAAAGAAAAAGAAAAAAGTCTAAATTTGTATAAATACACTTAAAATAGCAAATTCTATTAGTTCTTGTAATGAAGTAGTTACCATTCATAGATTCTTTTTTTTTTTTTTCTTTCAGTACCAGGGATCAAACTCATGACTCACACTTGCCAGGCAGGTATTATGCCACTGAGCTAAATCCCTGGCCCTAACATTCATAGGATTAGATCAGTTTTGCATGTTTGTGTCTCATGACCTGAGGAACTCTTTTGAAGATCACCATGTAAAATAATAACTTTAGTTACATTCCTACCACCTTGTGTTGAAGGCCTAGATTGTCATTGTTTTGGGCTCCTTACTATTAGTAATTTGTATTTTTTGTTTCTTGTTTTTCTAGTAATTTGTTTTCTTTTTCCCTCTAATGCAGAAAGGATAGAGGTACGTATAGAGGCTTACACATGTCAAGAACATCTCCTAAACAGTTTGCAAGAATCAATTATAATATGCATGATGAAATGAAAAGCTACTTTGAAGAAAAAGAGATATTAAGGTATCCACTGATGATTTCCTATCATAATACTATGAAATCCAGTAATGATTTTATTCTTTGTTCAGAGTGGTTTTGGTCTGTTTTATATCATTTAATTTCAACAGAGATGAAGAGAACAAGAGACATTATGGTAGCCATTGCTGATTTTCCTATTCCTGGTTTTGAAGGCCTGTAACACCTTCATTACTCTGTTCTGATCAGTTCTACACTATTTTGTTTTGTATGAATTCATTCTGTGTGAAGATATAGAGAACTATTTAGAAGAAAACAAAGGTGTTATGGTAGTCAATGTTTATCTCCAGTTCTCTTGCTTTGAAATCTGTGTTGCGTACATGGTTTTCTTCTGATCTGCTTTGTTCTGCTTTGTTATGGTTTGTTTTAAACTCTTTATAAAAAATAAAACAAAGTGACTATCAGCAGACGTGATACCTAGTCTATAATTATTTCTCAATCCTAGTCTAGACAGATCTGACTACACATATCCAATGGCCACAGACTCTGGCTTCACTGTTACACATAATGCCTATCACATATTTTATAGTCTTTTTCTTTTCAAATGAGTGTCTGCCTGCTGTTCACCACTTCGTATTTTGCCATTGCATGCTGGATGTGTGCAGGCAGATAAAATGTTTATTTTATGCCACAAATTCTTGAAACAAAAAGACCCAAAATCAGATTTAAGATCATAAACGGTTTTGAGCATTTAAGGCAGATTTTATTACTGGATAAGAATTTTCTTGTTTGTTGAAAGAGAACAGTATATTTACCAATGGGAGACACATAAATTGTGACTACAGAATGGGTTACAATAACTTACTAAAGCAGTTACCAAATAGGAGACAAAATTGGATGAAAATAAATTGGGGTAAGATAATTTCTTTCATCTTACAGAAAAATATGTTTAAAGAAAATATAAACTACCAGAAAAAGCATTGTATAATGCTACAAAATAGATTTAAATATTACTTATTTTTTTAAATTTTTATTTTATTTTAAAGAGAATAAAACAAAAGAGGGCAGATCTAAGCAGATCAGAACAGAACAATGTAAGCAACACAGCACTTCACAACAAGACAATTGGATTTTAAAAGTAGCTATCATAATGTTTCTTTCTTTGAAATAGTTGAGCTTAGTTTTACACACAATAATGTCAAACATAACAAAGTAAATAAACAACTCAAGAGAATGGAAGTATTCTAAGACATTCTGAACCAAATAACAAAAGATGAACAACGGCTGCTATATTATCTTATTTTCCATTAAAATTTTGTTTTTACTATCATAAGTATTAAAATCCAATAAGACACAATGTGATAGAACCAATGGTAATAGAAAAACAAGAGCATGGTAGGACTTCAGAGCAAGATGATATTAAATCAACACTGGCTGCCATATTGTCTTGTCTTCAAAGTAACTATTCATATGATCACATATATTAAGATCAAGCAAAATGGAATAAAACCATTTGAACCAATGAATGAAGACATAAGACATCGAAGCAGTATAATGGTGAACCATGATTTCCATAAAATTTTCTGTACTCTTACCATTTCTTATACTAGGGAGAGTATATGGTATTTATACATGTCAGTTTGATTTATTTCACTTATGAGTATAGATTCACAATGCATCCATTTATTTATAAATATCCATTGTGATCATTTTTTATAGCTGAGTAGTACTCCATTGTATAAAAGTACCACCATTTTTTTTATCCATTCCTCAGTTGATGGACACTTAGGTTGTTTCCAAGATCTGGCTATTACAAATTGTGCCACTATAAACATGGGTGGCATATATCACTGTGTTAAGACGTTTTCAGATCTTCTGGGAATATGCCTAGGAGTGGAATAGCTGGGTCAAATGGGACCTCCGACCCCAGCTTTTTCAGGAATCTCCAGATTGACCTCCATAATGGTTGCACCAGTCTACACTCCTACCAACAGTGCAGAAGAGTTCCTTTTTCCCCACAGCCTCTCCAGCATTTGTTGTTGGTAGTTTTGTTGATCCTGGCCATTCTTTCTGGTGTGGAGATGGTATCTCAGTGTGGTTTTAATTTGCATTTCTCAAATGACCAATGATGATGAACATTCTTTCATGTATTTATTTGCCATTCATGTTTCTTCATCTGAGAACTATGTGTTCATCTCAGATGCCCATTTTTGGATTGGGTCTTTGAATTTCAGGAGTCTGATTTTTTTAAATTCTTTATAAGTTTCAGACAGAAGTCCTTTGTCTGAGGGATAGTTTACTAAGATTTTATCCCAGTTTGTGGGTTTTATTTTCACGCTGCTGGAGATTTCTTTGGACATGCAGAACTCTGTAATAAGATATGATTCCAGTTATTGATTCTGGGAAGTATTTCCGATGCAGTTTGGTTCTTGTTGATGAATTCTCTACCTACCCCTATGTCTTCAAGATTTTTAACTACTTTGTCTTGCAGCAGATTTAGTGTTTCTGTTTTGATATTTAGATCTTTGATCCATTTGGATTTTAGTTTAGTACATGGTGATAGGCATGGATCTGATTTTACTTTTTGGCATATGGCTAGCCAATTTTTCCAGCATCGTTTATTAAAGAGACTGTCATTCTTCCAGTGAACATGCTTGGCCCCTTTATCAAAGATAAGGTGGTTGAGTATGTTTGTAGTTGTATCTTCTAATCTATTCCATTGATGTTCAGGTCTGTTTTAATTCCAGTACCATGTTGATTTTATTACAGTGGCTTTGTAGTATAACTTCAAGTCAGGGACTGTGATGCCTCCTGCCTTAGCTTTGCTGCTTAGAATTGCCTTTGCTATTCTAGGTCTCTTCTGGCTCCAGATGAATTTTAGGAGTGATTTCTCTAGCTCTATGAGGTATGTTAGTGTTATTTTCATTGGGATTGCATTGAATGTGTATCACAATTTTGGAAGAATGGCCATTTTTACAATGTTTATTCTTCCTATCCGTGAACAAGGGATGTCTTTCCATTTTCTGAGGTTCTCTTTGATTTCTTTTTTCAGGATATTATAATTTTCCCTGTACAACTCTTTTACATCTTTTGTTAGATTAATTCTTAAGTACTTGATTTTTTTCAATGCTAGTGTGAAGGGTGTGGCTTCTCTTATTTCTCTCTCGGTAATTTTGTTGTTAATGTATAAGAATGCTATTGATTTTGGAGTATTGACATTGTATCCAGCTACTTTGCTGAATTTATTTATTATATCTAGGAGACTTTCAACAGAGGTTTGGTGGTCTTCCATGTAGAGTATCATGTCATCTATAAATAATAATAATTTAACTTCTTATTTTCCTATCTTTATTCCTTTTATTTCCCTCTCTTGTCTAATTGATCTGGCTAGTATTTCCAGTACTATATTGACTAGGATAAATATTATTTATTTAATCCTATAGCTACACAGTGAATCTTAAGGCAAGAAGCCTTACTAGAAATTAAGATCTTCTAAATAACAAACGATAGAATAGTAGTCTTATAGACAAATATAAAAATGTTAGTTTTCTGTAACAGCATAACATCAAAATATAAAATGTGAAAATAATGGTACCATATATAGAAAAATAAATTATTATTATGATGAAAAAGGCTAATAGACTTCCAAGTTATTTGTAACAAAAACTATACCTAGATATTCTGTATATAATCATATAAAAGAGTGATAAACACAATTATTAGAATTCAATTAATTAAAATAGATGTGATCCATTTATGGGGAAATACATACAGTTTTTTACATATACATGGGCCTTTAAGCTAGCAAAATTTGCTAAACACTGAAGCAATTTCTTATAAATTGCCAAAACATCAAATCTAACCAAGCATATTTTCTACCTTTGAAGAATTAAGGTAAAATATAATACAAAACATAGTTAAAAATTACCAAGTATCAATGATTTAGCAGACTCTAAGTAACTGATAAAGAAAAACAGAGTCACTATATATTTGAAAATATTTTTATTAAATTAAAATATGTGATTTTTCTTTTTGGTACAGGGAATTTAACGCAAAACCTTGCTCTTGCCAAGCAGGTGCACTTTGATGTTAATTTCCCACCTCTAATGATTGATTAATAACAACATTCTTAAAAGAAACCAAACCCATGTGAATATAGAACATAAAAAGATACATTGAAAAATTAGATATATTTTCCCAAATTAATTACTGAAATCAAATGACAGATACAGTCAACATAAAGATAAATCATCAATAAAAACTTTATCAAGATATATTATATTGAAACTGAAAAGAACCATATTAGACACAGAATTTTTTATAAATTTAATAATGATTGTCATATTGCATATTGTTATCTTCCAAAGGGCTGCTTAAATTACCAGAAATAGACATGCAAAATTGATCTAATCATATGAGTATTAACTGTCTTTTCTGAGAAGTAATATAATTAGTTATATTATGCATATGCATACAAACTTATGTCTTTTTCCTTTTCCCTTCCTTCTTTCCTCCTTTGCCCTATTCCACTTGCTTTTCCCTTTGGCACTTTCTTACTCTTACATAATATTTATTATAGATATTTGGATCTTATTTGCTCTTTCACTTTTTTACACTAGGGAAACAATATGGTATTTACATGATAGTTTGATTAATTTCACTTAGAGGATGGTTTCAAGTCGCATCCACTTACCTATAAAAGCCTTGATACAAACTTTCTTTATAGCTGAGTAGCACTCCATTATATAAAAATGCCACATCTTTTTTATCCACTCCTCATTTAAAGGGCACTTGGGTTGTTTCCAAAATTTAGCTATTACAAGCTGTGCTTCTATAAATTTGGGTGCACATATATCACTGTGGTATGATGTTTTCAATTTTTTGGGAAAATGTTGAAAAGCAGGATAACTGGGTCAAATGGAACCTCTAATCATAGCTTTTTGAGGAACCTCCACACTGATTTCCACTGTGTTTGCAAGCAGTCTACACTCCCCACAACAGTGAAGAAGAGTTCCTTTTTTCCTACATCCCTTTCAGTATTTGTTACTGGTTGATTTGATGATTTTGGCCATTGTTTCTGGAGTGAGATGGAATCTCAGTGTTGTTTTAATTTGTATTTCTCTAATGACCAATGACAGTGAACATCTTTCTATATATTTATTTGACATTTATAATTTCTTCATATCCAGTGAATATATTTGGACCCTGTCAAAGATAAGGTGGCTGAATGTGTTTATAGTTGTGGCTGTATCTTCTAATCTGTTCCATTGATTTTTAGATTTGTTTTTATTACAGTTCCATGCTGATTTTATCACTGTAGCTTTGTGGTATGTTTTCAAGTCAGGAATTATGATGTCTCCTGACTTGACTTTGTTGCCCGGAATTGTGTTTTCTATACTAAGTCTTTTAGGGTTCCAGATAAATTTAGGTTTATTCCTCTATATCTGTGCAGTACATTAGTGTTATTTTGATTGGAATTGCATTAAATCTATATAATAATTGTAGGAGAATGGCCAATGTGAAATATTTATTGTTCTTATCCAAAACAAGGAATGTCTCTCCATTTTCTGATATCCTCTTTGATTTCTTTTTGAAGAGTACTGTAAATTTAAATGTATAGATCTTTTGCTTCGTTACATTGATTCCTAAGTATCTCAACTTTTTGAATCCTATTGTAAAATGTGTTGTTTCCCTATTTCTTTCTCAGTGAATTTGTTTTTTTTGTACAGGAATATTCTTGATTTTTGAGTGTAGATTTTGTTTCCAACTACATTACTGAATTTGGTTATTACGTCTAGAATTCTTTCAGTGGAGTTTTGTGGTAGAAACAGAAAATTAAAAAGTCATCATTTAAATGAAAAAGGAGCACAGAACAAATAGAAAGCTCCACCTCTAATGAACAAAAATGAGAGTGATATTAAACTTTTATTAACAAATTATGCCAGCAAAAAAATAAAAACAAACAAATAGAGAAATGCAGTATTTTTAGATAATATAGTAATATTCAGTTATAAAGAAAGATGAACTCGAGGCTTTTATAGATAAATGGATGCAACTTGAGACAATATTCATAAGTGAAATAAAGCAGACTCACACATATAAACACCTTATTGTCTTGTAAAAATTGAATGAGTAAATAACATAAAAATGTGTAATAAGTATTGTGAAAGTGGAAGGGAAAGAAACTGCTCAAAAATAAAGAACAACCAGGATGAGGGAAAGGAGAAAAGAGAGAAAGGAAAGATTATAGATAATTATACTACTCATCACTTTATAGTTCATCAAAAATAACAGTTTGTGGTTTCACTGTGTGATAATTTTTTCATGCATAATATTGCAATCTGAGAAACTACTTTGAAGATATCATTATGCAATACAGTAACCATTGTTACCACCTATTATGTTGTTTTCAAATTCTGCATCATCATTTATGTTGTTTTCATTTTAAAATAAAAATTTTTTAAATAAAGTAAAAATAGATTAAAAATAGAAAGATATATCAACGTACAATTGTGCCTCTCAAAAAATTTGCACAATAAAGGTAAGTAAATAGTTGCTTAGATCAATGAAAACTGAAGAAATTTGTTGGTTGTAGAAGAGACTTAAAATATTTTAAAAATCTCTTCAAGGGGCTGGGGATTTAGCTCAGCAGCATAAGTGCCTGCCTTGCAAGTGCACAGTCATGAGTTCCATCCCCGGTTCCAAAAAAAAAAAAAAAAAAAAAACTAAAGTCTTTTCAAAGAGTTGGGAAATTATATAGGTCAATAATTCAGTACTACAAAAGGAAACTGAGAGTATTACAAGATAAATAATGGAAGAAAATATGGTTATTTGTCTCATTGTTTAATATGAAGAATAAATATTTTATTGGTTTTTCAAAAATTATTCTGCTTATTTGATATCATATTGACCAAAGCTTACAAGAAACCTGTTCTAAAAGTTATATGGAAAAATAAGAGTTAGAAAAGCAAAGAAAATAAATACAATGCTAAAGATTAAAGGCAGAAAAACTACCTAACTTTAAAATTTACTAGAAGTCACAATAATCTAAATAGTATAGTGACAAGGATGAACAACAGATAAATAAATTATATGAATAAAACAGGACAGAAGGATTCTAAAAGACACTAATTCAAATATTTTCAACTCTTCTTTGAAAACTAGAAACAGCAGTTCAATGGAGAAGAGGATATCTGTTTCAATAATATCACCAGAAGCACTGGAATTCTTCCAGAGGTGTTTATAGACACCGATAATACGTATTTCACAAAAATTAACTCAATGCTTATCTAAATGTATATCATAAAATTATAACATTTGTAGATGTTGATATAGAAAAAAATGTAGATTTGTTAATCAGTTTTTAAAGTCATAAAAAATCATATTCTGTAAATATTGATTACTCAGATTTTACTTAAAATATTCTGGTAAATATGGCCTCAGAATTATGATAATAAAAGCAAAACACTAGAAGAAAATTTTTGAAAAATATAGGTTTTGTATGGGGCCTAAATTCAAAATGGTAAAAGTTCTCAAAACTAAAGATTAAGAATAAACACAGTAAAATGGAAAAAATATATATGAATAGGAAATCTCATAAACAGATAATACTGATGGAATACAATCACTTGAATGACACCTATATTTCATGTCATTTGGGAATTATGAATTAATAACAGCGTGGTACCTTTATATGATAATTGCATTGGCTGCAATCCAGAGGAGCTGAAAATACTAAATACTGGTTAAGTTTTAGAAGTAACACGATGTTTCATTTATCTCTGGTATAAATATATCATACTATTACTTTGGCAGGCAGTCTGATAGCTCCTTGCGAGCTAAACAAATTTTTATCATATGACCCAACACTTTAATCATAGACATTTGATTAAATGTATCAGAATTTATGTTTCCAAAAAAATCATGTAAATCTTTATAGCAGCTTCAAAAACTGCCAGAGGTGGAAGCAACCTATGTGTTTTTCACAGGGAGAGTGAGTAAATGCACTAAGATAAATCCATGTAATGGAATATGATTCCAAAATAAAATGAAGTGTGCTGTGCCATCAAGGTACAAGAAGTCATAAGTAAACTTACCTACTCTAAGAAAAGTCTTAAATGTCTGTGTTACTTCAAGTATATGCTATTCTGGAAAAGGATAAACTTACAGAGAGATGAAAACTAAGTAATGCTTGGGTTTCGCTAGAGGATGGGGTTATTAATCTAATCTGAATGCATAAGACTATACAACACAAAACTATACTAATGAAAACTACAGGGTTTAGTATATATATATATATATATATATATATATATATATATATATGCAATTATGGTAAAAAATACTATCAATATATCAGCATTAGGTAGTAACAGGACAAACTGTGAGGGAAAAGGGACTAGGGAATATAAAAGAAATCTATCATTTGCTCAGTATTCTATGAGCCTAAACTGCCTATGAAAATCAATTGTGCTAATTCAAATCAAGAGAATATTCAAAAGTACTTGGACATATTCTGATAAAATTGGTGTTACATACATTACATTGGATGGATATCAGAGAATTGTATAAAACTACATAATTAGCACAGAAATTATTCTTATGGTTTAGACATAAAATATCCACAGAATTCTCATGTATTTAGAGCTGAGATGTTTGGAAAGTGACTGTGTCATGGAGGGAATATATACACGTGGATTGGCTCCCAGACCTGTGATGAATTCGTAGAACTGTGTACTATTAGAATGCAGGTCCCGGTAGAAAGGGATCTGTCACTCAGTGCTGAAGTGTGCATCTCCCTGTCTAGCACCTCTCGCCTCTTTTTGGTTCCTGGATCCATGAGGTGAGCAGCGTATCTCATCCTTCCCCACCACAGTGATGTTTCTTCCCTGAGACTAGCTAACCAGAAACCCAATCCCCTGAATCATGACCATAAGGGACCTCATTTCTTTTAAGTTGTGTCTATCAGATATTGTGTTTCAGCAATGAAAAATCAACTAAGGAAATTGTATTCACTTACCTTCAGTAAATATGAAGTTCAAGGCAGATGATATTAAACTATTTTAACAGAAGCCAAAACATTAATTAACATTTGGGGAAAGGTGAGTATTGGGTAGGATGTGGGCAGAAGCAACCATCTGTGGTCCTGAAATAATTTTTTGTCCATTTTTGTCTATTTATTGCCCCATGTGTGAAAAAAATTTATATATATATATATATATATATATATATATATATATATATATATGATTAGTGCACTCTAGTCATATTACTAATTTACAGTAAGTGTTTATTAGTTCCAATCACAAGATACAACTTTGTTAGATGGTAACATTATATATTGTGTTTTCACCAATTATTCTTACATAAGTATCATTTATCTGGTGTAACAAAAAAGAACTAAGACACAAGGAAGACATGGTTAAGGAGCACAGAAAAAGAGGAATAAATGCCTGAATTTAGTTTTATAATAATAAATATAAAATAAGCTACCAGTTTCACTGTTGATAGAGTAGGCATGAAAGATTAAATTCTGCTGTAGTGTAGCTCTTAGATGTCTCTCTGTGTCCTGTTTGTTAAAGACTTGCTGTTTAACCCAAGGCTCTTGGAGAAGGGTGCCTACTAGCTGGTATACATGTCATTTAGGGTTCAGCCTTGAACATGATAGTGGAACCCCAAAGCTTCCTTTTTCTCTCTTTTTCTTGCTCTTCATGAAGGCAAGGTTTTGCATCACCTTGGGCTTCTGTCAGCCTATGTTGCTTCATGAAAGGCCTCAAATGTACAGTGCCAACTGATGATAGGCTTAAACCTCCATCTCTGAGCTAATTTTTTTTTTAAATCGACTATCCAGAGTGTTTGTCCAGAAATGAAAATCTTACTAACACAAGTTCATTCAGATTGGACATAGACTATCAAGAAAATAATTATACCTATTTTATCACAAAATTCTTCCATTTAAATTTTAAAGATCCTGACCCTAGACAAGAATTGTGAGGTTACCCAGTGATGACTTTAGAATTCCAAATTTTGGATGACATTTGTCAGTTATTTGAAAATTTTATTGAGAGAGGGGAAAAAAAGCTCATAATAAGAAATCATTATTGGATTACAAAAATTTCCCATATATTGATTGGTAAAAACTCTGGCTTTACCTCTACACTCAGTTCTTTATCATATTACCTTTAAGAGAAATTACTGAATTCTTGCATATTTTTCTTTTTTTTTGAGGATCTGCTAAGCATTAAACGACTTTAAACTAATATGAAAAACACAACTAAAACCACTTAAGTTATTTTATTTTACATAGAGAGCTATAATGAAGCATACTTCAAGATGTCTGATAACACATGTGTATTTCTCTGTCACTTATCTGATCTGCTACTATGAAACACTGTGACATTTCACCTGCTCTCCTGATACATGGCCCATTGGATCTGGGTTCCCAAGTATGCTTCCCAGATAAAACTTAGATGGTGCTTTTAATCATAATTCAGAGCTGACATTAAAATGTGATTCCAGTGAACTCTTCTTTTGGATGAATGATATATGAAGTTTTCTTATGGGAGAAAATGAAAGACTATAAATTGTATCTTCCAGAGCAGTATTCTGTCTTAATACCTTTCATAGGCTATGAAGGCAATTTACCTCTCTTGAAATTTCCTGTCATTTTAAGACTTGAAAATTGCTTTAGTTATTTCCTATTTGATGATGTCATAAACCAAAAATATATATACACATATGGAATAATAAACTCTCAGTCCTTTCATCCCCCTCCTCAAACTGTGCCTGCAGGTTAATTTGACACAGAGGCTTTCAGAAAACTATTAATAACCCAATATAAAAGACAGGAAGAAAAAAAATACTAAGATGAAAAATTTATTTTAAAAAGAACAACAAAAAAACACTACCAATCTGTCCTGTGATATTCAAGAGAGAAAAATATAATTTTTACATGTTGAATTTATTTAATATGAAAGTTCACTAGTGTCTATGACACACATAGTGTGTTGGTTACTTTTCTTCCATTGCTGAGACAAAATGAAGGAAGGAAAGGTTTATTTGGCTCACAGTTGGTGGAGGTTTCAGTCCATAAGGGGCTGGGTCTGAGGCAAGGGGCTCATGGCAAAGGGCAATAGTTCAAGGCCACAGGAAAGGCAGCAAAAACAGCAAGAGCCAAACAGTAGGAGCCAAGAGAAAACTATTTCTGTCCCTTATATTGCATGAAGGCTAAACCCACCCTACTCACACCCGTCATCCTGGCATTGCATCATGAATTAATCATGAATTGTAGAAGCCTGGCCCCATGACTTCATGAGGCTTTGAGAGGACATCCAGATTCAAACCATAATACATGGTAATTTGCCAAGCATTACAATTAACTGGTCTATTCAATAGATATTTGATCTTAAACTTATTTTGCCGTTATTTTAGAAAAGTGTTCTTTCTCAATTAGTTTTCTTTTTCAAAGAAGAAATGTATTTTTAGTATCATGTCTTTGTTCTTCATCTGTTGTTAAATGAAATGTGTAGATTATTGTCTATTTTTATCTAAGTTTTTGGATCTTGAAACATACTAAAAACTATTTAGAAGTGCATGACATTCAACCGCATTAAGTTTTTTTTAACTATATATATTCTTCCTTATAATCTTAGTAAAGCAAAAAAGACAAAATAAAACTGAGGAAGTTCAACTGGAGTTCATAATACAGGCATAATATTTAAATTTAGTATTTCTTTTTCTCCTAATTTTAAAGCTACATGACAAGAGTTAAGTTGCCAGAGGTGAAATGTTTCATATAGAAATAATATAAATGCAGTTCTTGCTAAGATAGCAGTAACAAAATTATTCATGTTCAAACATGTTAAAAAGCTGATTTTTATAAGAACTATTGAGATTCTGCCATTTTTTTCTAGATGTGCTTTTCACAGTTATATAAAGAAATTGGTTTATATGTCAGGCTTAAAAGTCTGTTTTCAAATATATGCCTTGTAAATTACTTGTTCATCTTAGTGAAGCACCTTTCTTTGTCTTTATGGTATACATTAGTATATACCTTAATATTAATGAAGCTCTACTTATCAATATTTTCTGATGAAATTGTTCATTTTTATGTATTCTAAGCATCCAAAGTTCAATAAGATGTTCTAAAAGAATAATACAAGATTGATCAATTATCATTTGAGAAGAACTTGCCTAAATTCAATCCCCATTATGTTTAATTAATGATTAATAATAATAGCATTAATAATAATAATAATAACAATAATCTTTTCACAATGTATTTGAGAAAAACATTGTGACCATGTTGAATGCTTTCTTCAGGTCCATTTATTGATTTTGTGTATGCGTACCTTCATCTTTAAAAAATATTTATTTGCTTATTTAATCATTAATTTTACAAACTAAAACATAAACTTTGTGCACATATATAGCAAAGCAGATAGTGTTTCAATTTTGTGAATTTCAAATCAGGGCCCTTTGTGGTATAAATATACAAAATTCTTTTTTCTAGCTTTTTGAGATACACAGAACATAATTGCTACCTATAGCCGCTTTGCATGGGAATGCTAGAACTTCTTTGTCTTATCTAGCTAGAGCTTAGTAGCTTAATTATTCCGCTTTTTGTCACTAGGATAAAATGTCTTTCATGTAAAATTTAGAGAAAAGACTTAATTTGGATCATGGTTTCAGAGATTTCAATCCAGGCCAGTTGTTTAAAAGGTACATACATCACGATGAAAGAAAACTGTTCACCTCACTGCAGCCAGAATATAGAGAGCAGGACACGCAGAGAGCAAAGGCAGTGGACCAGATACATTACTCAAGGTCAAGCCCCCATCCATCTAGATGTAAGTTAGATCTTTTGGCATTTCTCAAATCAATTAAGTTGACAAATAAGATTGCCTATCATAGAATCTGTTGACTAACCTTCCCCATTTCTCCAAGCCAACTCGTCTCATCTCAACTTCTATGATACTAGCTTTTATAGATTCCACATATGACAATTTGTTTATTTATTTGTACTAAAGATTGGCTACCATTATATGGGAGTGAACATGGTCCAATTTCCTTTTCTTTTCCTAAAGCTCTTTAACCTAGATTTCCAGGATTGCATATTTATTTTAGTCTAGTTTGTTATTCTCCTTACACCTTTAAAATTGGCCTGATAAACCTTACCAAAAACTGGTGGCATATTTTTTAGAGATTTAGTGAATCATTACAACATTTCTTGGACACTTAACAGCATATACCAACTCCTCTTGTTTCAGCATAACTCTCTAAAACATAGTCAAGAGAAGTTCACTAAACAATAACAAAATACAAACACAGTTATGAAGAAAAAAGTTTCCACTTATTTAAAGGCATGCTCCTATAACACTGATATTTTTTAAATATTGAAACTTCAAAAATTATGATTGCATGTTTGAAAAAATATTTTGTGGAGGAATATCTTATGTCTGTTATAGTATTTTAAATAAATGAAATGTTTGTATAAAAATCAATAATTTTTTAGATGTTGATCCTCACCAAAACCAAATTATATATAAGCACATAACATTAGGTTCCTTCACATACATTATCATTCTATATAGCTTTTATTTTAAATGCCCCCTTTCATGACTTCCAAATATATTAAAATTTATGTTTATTAAAAATATATAACTTGAATCATAGACTACCTACTATTTTTATGTTTAGATCTTTTTATTCAACACAAGTATTGTGAATGAATAGACATACACATATAATGTATTAGTGTTTGCTATATGTGTATATTATTTGTGTGAATATATCAAAGTTTAAAGACATGGTACACTGAGACACAGACATACTGTGTAACACCTCAGAACACAATAGGATAACTGTGGTGAGCAGTAATCAATTTCTTTAGTCGAAAAGTAAGTTGCAGAGAGGATTTTAAATGTTATTATATGAAGAGATGATAAATGTTTAAGATGATGGATTTGGCAATTACTGTAATCTGATAATTACACATTATATGCATGAATTAAAATGAGATCCTGCTCCTTCAATAATATGTGCAGTTATAAGTCAAATAAAACATTTAAATAATTTAAAATTGATTTTTTGTATATTAAGTGGGCATTTTGGTTGTTTTTCATTTTTTATCTGACCTGATATGACATGTGAACAAAGTTGTTACACTACTTCCTTTGATATAGATAGATATTCTATTTAAAAGACAATTTTAAAGAATCCTGTACAGTATGTCTCTTCTTCCTGGCAAAACTAAGAAACTTTTTCTCAGCCAATTTAATTTTATTTTTGCCTCTTAACTCAGTGAAATTTAAATGAATATGCAACATGCCCCATTGTTTCCCTGCTCTTCTGATTTTCATAATCAAAATTAAAATTCAGTATGAAGAAAAATTTAAATGGAATATAGTGGTTCATTTTATAGATGTTGCATAACTCATCTGCAAATAACAGAAGGAAGAACTGAAAAAGATTAATAGATGACTACGAGTTGTTATGTAAGGATAATCATATTATTTTATTTTCCTCTCTGAGGGGAGACAGAAAAGGACTGTCAAAACTCAATGGGAAAATTTCTCTGCCACAGTCTGCTTATTTGTCATATGATCACCTTGTCTCCACTTGTCACCGGCGATTTTTACATCATCAGAGAACGTGTGTTCAGGCATGTGTTTTACTCTTCTTTAACCCATATTAAAATGTTTTACATTGAAACAGACCACACATAGTTGCTATAATGTTTTAGCCAAATTTTACACAACTATGTAAGCTTAGATGACTGTAAAATCATATTTATGTTTACCTTTGCATCCATTTTTGTGTAACCCATGCAAACTAAAAAAAGTGGCATAAATTTCTTTATCACATTCCAGAAATGATTACATATTATGAAAGTTATTTTTTATATAAATAATAAGCACATGCAAAATTTGGTGCCTTTCTGAGATGACAGTCTTTAAAAATATAATTGAAATACAATCAACTGTATTGTTTAAACTGCTTTTCAAATGTTGACATATGTTCACATATGTAAATCTGTCACCTCAAGAAACAGTAAATACAGTAATATGACAAGAGTTTTGTACGCTTGGTAGCAATCCCTTCCACAGTTCTTTCCTGGCAAACTTCACTGTGTAATTCATACAATAATTTGCATTTTCTTGATCTATTCGGTATAATTATTCTATTTAAATTGATTATTGGAAATCTGGAATCTCTATTATATGTTTTTGCAGTATTAGATTACAAACATCTACCTTGTGTTTTACTCTTTCACTTGTAGTCCTCTTTAAGTATTACAAATGCTGATTTGTGCTTGGACATATAAGCTTAAAACTATGTATTATTTTTAGAATAGCTTGTCTTTGATTTTGCTATTTAAATTTTTGTCATTTTAAAAATTATTTTATGTATTTTTATTTGTACAAATGACCTTAAACTGGGAAGACTATAATTCCTGTGCATTTTCTTCCATTGATTTAAAAATACATGCTTTTAGTAGTTTTTCCTTTAATCAAACTGTATCTTTTTGGAGACTTTGAGAGAGAGCTTCAATTTTTCCCCATAGCAAAATTTGAAAACACATTAATTTGGTTTTCTTTTTCCTATTTAAATTTTAATGTTATGCTGCACTGTAACTGATTTCTCTAAATGACTAAGTTATTTTTTCTTGAGCTCTTCTTATATTCTGCTTTGTTATCTTTATTTTAATATAACCTGTTTGATCTTTTCTATTTGATTAGTCAAGATTAATTAGAGAATATATTGGCTCTGCAAACTTTTACAAATTTTTGTTAGGTATATAACACTTTTAACAATTCATTTAACATTTAGAATTATAGCCTGAATTGTAGAATTATATTTGGATTTTCTATTCATTATAGACATGCTAATGGAAAAATGACATTGTAAATGTAGGTTTTCACATCTTTGAACTTGCAAAATGCTGTCCTGTAAGTACCCTTTGTTTTATAAACTTTTTAAAGGTTTTTTCTTACTTCTTGCAATTAAGATTTTAACTCAAATTTATCTAAGACATTTTAGTTATGCATAATTTCTATCATTAATATTGCTCTGCTTATGACTCTATTTTGAAGATACTGATATTTTTCTGTGGCCTATTGTGTACACATAAATGTGTTCTACATTGCTCTTTTTTTGGCTTCTACATTGATGTTCCATAATTGTCCTCCACACAGATCTTTCTTGGGCATGCATTTGATGGGAATGCATGCATCTCCAATACTGTATAAGACTTTCATGAACTTTCCTATTTGGTATCCCCACAAAACTTATGCCTATACCTTCCAACTTTTCATGGGACACTCTTTTCCATAGTACATGTAAATAAGTGCCTATGCTTTTCCTTAGTACAATTGGTTTATTCATTTTTAATTTGGGCCAAGGCTCTCTACTCCAATTCTCCAATTATAATTTCCTAGTTATATATCAATTGTAGATTTAAAAATATAAGATGAAATATAGGGAATTATATTCTCTGGAACATTAATTCATTCGTTTAACTAAGGTTATGATTATTTGGTCTTGGAAACCCAATTTTTGGTCATTTGAACTCAACAATGAATTTACAATTATTAGTATTATTTATTTAACATTAATTACTATTATTCATTTCTTCATGGATGTTTGTATAGTTTCAATTAAACATACAACATAAGTAAAACTCCTTTTGAGCTATAATTTAGTTTTAGGCTTTTAATACACATCATTTATATTTTTTTGATTCAGAAATTACATTGCATGTCAAGGAATGTCTTTTTGCTAGTGATCCTTATATGTTTCTTGATGACTGTGAACTGTACATGGGAGCATAGCAGAAAGCACTAGCTTTGATTTTTCTAATTAACTTCAGTTGTCATACAAATTTGCTAAAATATGTTTGATAAATGTAGTTTTGAAATTTTATTTAGAAATTTTGCAATCATAAGAGTTTATAAAGAATTGTAATGTCTTTTGAAATATCAGGGTTTTTTAATACTTTACAAGTTATTTGAAATTTTTATTTTAAAATTTCTATTTTTACATTGGATTATTCTTAACTAAACCTTCATTTTAGAATTACTAAAATCACTTAATTCAGTTAATTAAAAAGTAAAGAATAAATAATAAAATTAATGATTAAATTCACATTGATATTTGATTACTATATTAATTTAACATTTATAAATAGTCTTACATTGAAATATATTTGTCTAACATTCAGTGTTCCAATATGGGACTCATATTTTCATGGTATCATTTTTCATTGCTGCATCGCCAGCATTTCATCTTATGTTGGCTTACATATTGTATTCCAGTGAATGGACAGACTTTTAAAAATAAGTCTATCTGAAGCTGAGCATTATTTAAATAGTGTTAGTCTTGTGTGTATTCATACCTATTACTTACATAGATTCATGTTTTACATATACCATTTTTAAAATATTGATTTGTTTACAATAGGAATCTGTAGAACAAGTTGCCCAAACCTTTGATTGGTCTTCTTAAATTGGACAAAACACTGACCTATTCTACTCAATATTTTCAACTATTGGATCCATATGAAAGAATGAAGTAAAAATAGAAGTAGAGATATGGCAAGTATCACCTTGTCTTTTGCTTCTAATATGCAGAGGCTGCAGCTGGATCCACTCACACAGACATGACCAATGTCCTGATGAACATCTCCCCACTGATGGAAGTTTAAAAAAAAGACTGCAGTATTCGATGTGATCACTGACTGGCCAAATGCATGCCACCACCTCTTTCTCTTACAATTTCTGCTTTTCCACTGTTTTTCATAGTTCTTTTTAGTGTTTCTACACTATCATTACATAAAATTAAATCTTTTCTAGTAGGATTTTACATATTTAAGCATAGAAATTTATCAAATTATTTTATTTATTTAACTTCACAATGCTTATTATCTCACTGACTGGTGACAGCATCACTCATCTCACAAGTCAGAAACCAAGACATTACTGGCTATCCTCTCCCACTTACCTTACTCTCTTTGGCTTATAAACTCATTGAATTCAGTATCATTCTCTAGCATCTAACATTACCTCTGAATTCCACCATCCATTAATATAGCAATTATCTAA
This sequence comes from Hydrochoerus hydrochaeris, assembly GCA_004027455.1. NCBI lineage: Eukaryota > Metazoa > Chordata > Mammalia > Rodentia > Hydrochaeridae > Hydrochoerus > Hydrochoerus hydrochaeris. The sequence continues at coordinate 189,517 of PVLA01003243.1, read as the reverse complement.
TTTAACCTATACATTTCAGCTTGGGACCATCATATCCATCTAATATTGTTGTCAGCAAGAACACTAATTACACAAGTCTTATTAATTAGTGTAGTCTTCTACACTAATTACACAAGTCTGATTTTTAAAATTATTATCAAACATATTATTCATTATTAATATACTTTAAATATAACCTTCATGCCACTGTATTACACACATACACAGTTCACCAAAAAACCTAATTCTGCTAGACCTTATTTTTATTGAAACAGGATTTTACTGTGTTACCCGGGCTAGCCTTGAAATTTTGCCTTGGCTGGGTGCTTCCAGTAGTGGAGAGCACAGACCTATGCCATGCCATTTCAACTTTCTACATTAGCCTCACATTTCCCCCCATAACCCTGTCCATCCTTACAGATGACTTACTTTGGTGAGCATTGGGCTATTTAACACTTGGGGATGTAAATATATAGAGAAATAAACTCTTTCTTATACTTTTATTTTCTTAACTATTATTTGTCTTCAAGTTCAGGATCAGTGTGAATTTCTGAAAGCTTTTCAAAAACTCTCTTCAAAGTTTTTAAATATTGTTTTTCAATTCATGAGCACACTGTAAGTTCATTTTGTTATTACTGTTGGATATTTTACTTTCTTGCTCTTACTGAACATGGCTCCTCACAGTGCAGTTTGAAAATATTTTTTAAAATGTCTTTCTTTTTGAATACTAGTAGAAACTATGAAACATCTCCAATCCTTCAATCACTCAAATTTTTTCCACATTACCTCTTGTGAATGTACTGAGATACCATTATGGTTTGAAAATAAATAATCTCAGTTCTGATAATTACTCAATTGTGTTCTTTTTCTCAGTTCAAATATACAGCAAGGTAAAAATCTCTTAGTAAATATTATCAGATGATTTCGTAAAACATAATCTGTTTTTCCAAATCTAAAATATACTTTCTTTCCTGTAAAGCTTCCAAATTATCTAGGTTTGAACATTTAGTGTTAGTAAATTTTAGGTCTTGTATCTCAAAGATGAAATATTAAAAATAAATGTTAACAGAGTGTAACACCATTATAAACTGTTTATGTCTCTTAAAATAGTATGTCTACCAAGTATTTTCACATTTTAAGCCCTTCACAATATCTAGGCTTTTGTAAAAGTTACTTGAGTTTCCCCAATTCATGTGAAATGTAATGATCATTTAGTTGACCTTATTCCAAGTATTTACTGTCTTTGTGCATTTTTTACCTTGTAGAGGGAAAATGCTAAGGCACTTAAAATGCTGGCATTTGTTCAAGTGAAAAATATGATATAATATCAAAGTTATCCCCTTTTGATATCCAGATGCATTAATGTTTGTAGGTTATGTGACATGTGGTAGAAAAGTGTATCAATCAACATTCAGGAAGGAAAGGAAAAAAATTATGTGCTACAATTACCCATATCCCTCAACGAGCATTAAGAGAGCAAGGTCACTGCAACTGGAGTTAAACAGCTGTAGTCTAGAACTGAATGTTTTTTAGTGTTATGGAAGGTCCACAAGAATCACCAGAAGAATGAGCTAAGGTAACACATACCCCCACTTCACCCCTCACACTGGCTTTGCTCTCTTGGTATTCCCGGATTTTCTGCACTATCAGCACCCAGAAGCTGATCACCATTCCAGAGCACAGAACAGAGAAAAGAAGCTAAAGAATGAATCAAGAACCAATATGAGGATCTCCAAAACAATCCACTCCAGAAGTCTTCATCATTTTTGTACACATTATATTCGGGGGAAAGCTCAATTTTTACAATATATAGAACAGGAAGTTTCAGACATTACCATACCGATACTGGCTGAAGGGAATTTATTTCTACTTCTGTCTGAAACTGAATATGGGTTAGGGTTGAGAGAAAAATCAATCATTGTAACATGGCTACAGCCATTACTTCTAGCACTAAACAGAACTGTACGTGTAATTACATCTCTGTTTTGTCTGTTTATTCTCTACCTCTTCTCTTTCCTAAACCTAACAAATCAGAGGGAAGAATGTTTTGACCAGTAAAGTGAACTATTTTACTATGTGACTAGAACAGGTTCAGCTTGTTTAGTTTTACATTCGCGATGACACTGAGCACCAGTTTTGTAAAATGTATTCCAGTGGATAACTAGGACTTCTTTGTTCCTCTTTTTCCTAGTGTTCTATGTGTGTGTACCTAGTGTACTATGAACCACTGTTTTATCTTGTGGTTAGGAAGTTCCTGGCCTGAATTTATCATTCTTATCTTCTTTTTACTGAACAATAAGAGCAACTAAATTTGGCTAGAGAGTATCATATATTTGTAACTCAATAATATTTTGACTGTATTATTTAGTGTAAATATTCTTTTATGTGGCTAGAATACTTCCAATCTAGCAAATGTAAAATTGGGAAGGTTAAAATTCTACAGATTATTTATTTGTTATAATCATATATTTGGTCATGTCATTCCATCCCCTTGTTCTTAGATCTCTGCATGCAAATAGGGTAAATAAACTACATCAGTTTTAGATTCATGGACTTTGCCACTCCATGTAAAATTACTTCTGAACTTCTTGGGCACTCTTACTCATACTTTGACAAGATATCTCACTCTCTGTCTAAGTTAATTTCTTCTCTGTGTTAGAACACATTATACTAGTTAATTCTGTTGGCATTAATCTTTTGTAAAGCTTCCTCTTACTTAAAATGTGACCAAATATCACAGGCAAACACAAAAACTGATGATTGCCCAGAAGTCAAATTCACCTTTCCTGTTCCCCAAAATTCTCACATCATTTTGGCTATTTTCTCCCATGGATTTTATTTATTTCTGCCATGGAATGTTACATTTCCTACTATGGTAATAGCCAAACCAGATTTGTTAAGAAAAAAATTATTTGGTTGAGTTCCTGTTTTTTTTTTTTTTTTTTCCTTCTATACCTCTGTCACAACTTACAAGGTGACTGAATTAGCACTGAGGAGTCCGGGGCAAGGCTGATATGCACAGTACAGCTCCACACAAACATCTGATAACTGTGCATTCTCTTTGCAGGGAATATTCTTTAATGAATTTATTTCTTTACTCTAATACTTCACATCCCATACCTATTCATCCATACACTTTATTTATCCTGAGAATTTATCCATGATTTCCCATGTTTTTATAAGCTACTCAACGTCTTATTAAAGCACAAGGTATTGCCTGTAAACTTGTATAGATTTATGTCTCGGGCTTTCTTTACTTTCTTACAATTGAACAAGCAATGGCGTTGCCTAAAGATGTGACTGTGAGGATAAGCACCTTTCTCTCTTATCTTAGAAAATGACATCTGGGATGTGTGAATGGCAGAGAGAGTTCTGTAAGGAATAAGCCACTCACCACTATGACTAGTGTCCACAGAATATACAACTTCAATAAGTTCACAAATCAGGTTCAGGTGGATTCTTATTCTATTAATTGTTTAGCTTTTTGACACCATAAGCTTAAGAAAAAGAAGAAAACAAAAATATCTTTATAGGAATCGGAGACACCTGCTGGCAAGGATTTTTGTGACTATTTAAAATCCATTTTGTAGGTTAGTAATCATTTTGTATATCAAATAATAGTATTTAATGAGCAGCTAAACTTAAATTACAGATTTGTAAGTCATTTTATTAGTTTTCTACTTAAAATGTGTCTTAGTTAGTTTTCTCTTTGCTGTAACAAAACCCTTGAGACCCAACACTAAATGAGAAAAGTTTTATTTTGGCTCACAGTTTGTGGAGGTTTCATTGCATAGTTGGCTGGCTCCAAGGCAGGATTACATGACAGAAGGGCATTTCAGAGGAGAAACAGTTCGTGTAAGGCAGAAGTCAGGAAGGCAACAAATCAGCAAAATATTGAGGAAACAAGAAGAGATCACAGCAGCCCTCTCTGTGTGCCCTGTGGGCTATACACCCTAAGGGTAAATAATACTCATATCCAGGGTCTTCTTTCATATGCAGACTCAGACATATGACAAACCAATCAGGGACTAGTTTAGTAATCACAAACCCTCAATCTCAGCATTACACACACACTCGAGATCCAGCTACTTTCCAAAAGAGCTCTACCTTGAACTACCAGAGGCATGGGGATGGGGGGGGGCATTCAGACTAAATCTTCCCATTTCAAAAATCCTTAATCACACCTATAAAGTTCCCCTTTCCATGTGAGTAACACACCCACAGATTCTAGTGGTTAGGATGCAGTTACCTATGGGGGAGTGGGTTGTTAAGCTTACCACACTTCTGTACAATTTAGTCTCATCCAAGGATAAATGTCTAGTAAGAATTCACTCAAGATTTCAAATACAGAATACATCAGAAGAGAAGGCATGGGCATACACCCAAACTCTAGGAAGTGAGACTAATAATATTGCTCTAGGATTTGTCAATACCCCATAAAAACTCTTTCTTGCACAGATACTTTAGTTAACAATGGTTTCTGAGTAATAAACTTTAGTTCCTGTGTATTTTGAAACCTAGATCTTTATATCTATATTCTTTGGTCTGGGTTCCATTCCAAATCAGTAGTTTTCAAATTAACTAGGAAGTGGATTGAAACAGCATGGGGAAACATCATCCATTTTGCCTTAAAAATTGAAAAGAGGCAGCTTCCAGCACGCTGCTCTGGTAAGTGGCTGTGGCCTGGCAAGCGGCAGGTGAGAACCATATCAGTGTTTCCTGAGATCCGCGACGCGCCGTGTTGGACCTTGGTGCGCTGGGAAAACGGGCAGCCAGTTCACCCCTCTGGTGGGCGGCTGTGAGCCTCATGGGGCGCGGGCTAAGAATCAAACATCCATCCATCCATCCCCCCACCCCCAGCTGGCAAGTGAGAGCCGGAGATCTGAGCATGTCTTGCGAGTTTGACTATATGTTATATAGCAAATAAAGGGGATTTTCTTCTTCCATCTCTTTGCAGGCAAATATTTTTATCTCTTTCTTGCTCTGTTCTGATCAATGGTATTGTTCTATTCAATATTCTGTTTTTATAATTTTGGTATTCCTTTGACATTGCTCTACCTGATTGAAGGAACGACTATTGTGAAGAAAACCAGATATACTATTGTACCTATTGCTGTTATCCCGGTAACCTGCTGTGAGGTTCTGTACCAATTTCACTGCACTGCCTCAGTTGGCTGTGTCCTGTCTTGTTCTGCTGTGTTTTACTACTTTCAAAATAAAAAAAAAATAATAAATAATAAATAAGAAAAAAATTTAAAAAGTAAAAAACAACAACAAAACAGATCAGTAAGGTACTGAGCAACCTGAAACATGATATAACAAAACAAATAATGGACTTAAAAAGCAAAAGGAGGAAAAGCAAGTGCTCTAAAGGATATAACTGCATGTATATTTAAGGGTGTAGGATTGATAATTATGTTGCTAAGTTTTTGTTGGATCAGAGAACAGAACTGTCTGCAGCCTCACTGTTTGAATGTTCACTTTGTATACTTTAATTTTTGTAGCTTGAACAACTACATACAAGATAACAATATGTAATGTATCAACTAGTGATTAGTTACTGTTCATTTTTTTTGAAATTCTGCATTGTTTCTACCCTTTTTTCTGTTTTGCTTTATTTTTCCCCTCTCTTTAAATAAAATTTAAAAAAAAAATTGAAAAGAGATGTTGATATAGCTCAGTAGTACAGTGCCTGCCCAGCAAGTATGAGGTCCTAAGTTCGATTCCAGATACAAACAAACAAAAAAAAAAAAATGAAAAGCATACCAAGCTGTGCCTACCTAACAATTGTGATTGTTGTAAGATGTTACTTTCTTTCCTTTTTTTCTATAGCACTTGCAAATATTCCCCCAGACAATTGAAAAGTAATATATTTTATCAATCTTGAAGGTTTCTGTATGTTAAAGGGCTGGTTTTTCACTCCTCAGTCCTCCTTTGTTTTGCTAAGGTTCTAGGTTGCTGGATTTTTCCTGCCTACTCAAGATTCAAATGATCATGAAATCAGTAATATTATGCTCCTGTGATGTATTCTCTCCAAACTTGGGGCAATCCAAGCTCCCAGTTCAGAATATTTTATGACAAACAACTAGAGAGGTGACACAGGCCTGAAACAAGATGACAAATTTACATGCTTATAAATATCATGTGACAGCAAACTGTTATGTTTTTCTTTCCTAGAAGAGATTGAGTCAGGAGGATGCATTGCTATTTCACTAGTTGTATACCAGGTGTTAGGGCCTGTGTAAATTTTCTCCAGGGGAGATACCATATCTGGAAATGCAGCTGTGATTAGAATCACTATCTAATTATGAGGGTAATAATCAACTGTCATTCTTCTTGTCACATCTGGCTTTACACTGTCCAAATAGGCATGTTAAATGGGGATGTGGTAAGAATTAGCTCTCTTCCATATTTCAACTCTTTGATGATAGCACTAATCTTTCTATTTCCTCTGGGTTGTGATATTTTTGTTTAGCTGTGTTTCCTACGAGACAAGTTTAAGCAAGTGCAATTCTGATGTTAATTTGGGCTTTTCTACCAAAGTTACTCTATCTCTGTGGATCAGAGAATCAATGTGACATTTATTTTTTGTGATAGTAGGGATTCAATCCAGGGCCTCCATAGATAACTACATTCCTAGTCCTTTTAAAAAATTATTTAAAGACAGGGTCTCACTAAATTATCTGAGGCTTAAACTTGCATTCCTCCTGTCTCAGCCTTCCAGAGTGTAGTATTGCATGCATGTCCTACATATCTGGATCCAATGTGGAAATGTTTATAATAACTATCTATGTCTGTGTTCTCTGTAAAATTTAGTTTGAGAAAGATTATTATAAAATATGTTTGAATTTCTTCTAGAAACTAATCATGTCAAGATTCCATTTGTTGCTGACTCTCAAAAGTTCCTCTTTACCATTAGTTCCCAGGAGAAGTACAAACCCAACATACAATCATCTTTACAAGTATTTTGTTTCACCACTATCTGAAAAGATTGAGAGATTCAAAATAAATATATCTGACTCTATTTTACAGTTCTTCTTTTTTTTGACTTTTAGAAAATTTACTCCTTTAAAATATATATAGCAGGTTACTACAGTTACCACTTTGTCAATATAATATGCTTTCTTTAACTGCACGTGAAATATAACAGTTAATTTTCATTACCACACCCATCTATTTCATGAGAAGGAACATATCTGCATTCCAAAATGTAAAAACTATAATATGAAGTTCCTTGTCTACTAAGTCATATTGATGAGACCAGTGTGTTTTTATTAGGCCAGACATACACTAAACATGGAGCTTCTTGAGAGGTCAAAATTAACTTCAGCAACATTTCTCAAGAATGGGCATTGACAGTAAATTTGAGCAAGTTTTATTGTTGAACTGTTTCAATTCAATGTGTCCAGAAACCCTCGGATGTGTTGTTATTTTTCTACTGATCCCACAAAAGTACAAAAGGCCCTGGAAAGAGACATTGTGCATATAACACGTCTGGTAGAATTTACAGTTCTTGAAAAGATTCTACTTTCCCTTTAATGCAGATATTATCAGTCTATAATCCAGTTTTATTTTTTGAATGAGTTAAAAGATAATAAATTTCCCCCACAATGACTCAAAAACTTTCTACCTATGAAATGTAACATTTCTTCTTATAAATTCCGTGCTCTGTGTGTGTGGCAATCTCATTTCTAAAATTCAATGACTAGATTTTACCATATCCCTGAGGTTGAAAAAAGAAACAAAAACCTAGTCCAGATTATCTAGGAGGCAGAATTGGAAAATCCAGTGGTTATTTAAATTTAAGAAATTGTTATGGTAAAGGGCACATTGTCATCAATCCTTCATATGATACCCCTCACTATTATGCCATCATTCTTGCCACTTCCTATAGAAGTTCTGAAAGTCTTTTATAAGTGTCTTTAGCTGCCTAGCTAAATCCAGAATTGATGCAAACTTTTTTACTTTCCACGTTCAGTTTGTCTCTGAAGGAGAGCCAGATGTTTCTAGGTTTCAGGTAAGATGGATAAAGTGAGTGAGGATGTGCCATCATGCTTTTGTGAGCTACCTTTGCATTGGGTGGCATCTAACAGTAGCAAACATATTCCAGAAAGATCACCCAAATGGAGATGTAAAGTTCCAACTAGTCACAAAGAAGAGCTGGATACATTACTCAGAGCAGAACAAAAAACTACTGTGCATGCTAACATTATCTTGCCAACTACACAGCAGTGGAGTCCCTATAAAGAAAGAAAATAATATTTCCAAGCCCATCTCAGGGCTAACACTGTCCTTACAAATGACTCTGCAGTGTTACAATAACCGAGAAAAAAAATATAAGACCCAAATAAGCCCCAGTGGGTATCCTGTGAGGTAAGTACCTCAGGCTCACTTGTGGGACAACATGGTGTCCAAAAAACTCATCACTGAGGTTTAAATCCCTTCCATATCACAGGAGACAAGCTGAGTCCAGATTCAGAGTATTTCTCTATCAACGACTATTCCATCGCACTTTTAAGGCACTGACAAATTGGACTTTGAAAAGGTATTGCTTTTAGACCAGGGGTAGTGGCACATGACTGTAATTCCTGGATTGGGGAGGTTGAGGAAGGATGATCTCCAAGAGTTCGAGGCCAGCCTGGACTACATAGTGGGATCCTCTCATAAATAAATAAATAAATAAATGTACGATTTACCCTAAATTTGCACTCAGTTCGCTAAGTTCATGTTCTTACTGAACTTCTTACTCTCTCATAAGTTTATAGCCCCACACTGTCCTGTTTAGAGGGACATTTTATAGAGCTTATTACAATTTATTACATTTTAAAAATTAATGGGTATTATTATTTTCTCCAAGAGACAATTGCATATAAGTATGATGTGAAGCTAAACAGAATGCCCTGATGATGTATTCCTAGACTTTTTAATCTCTGGAAACTATAAGTGTATGATATTTTACTGTGGTTAAATGTTTAGTAATTTATTTTATATTATCAGAAAATGAATATAACAATGTCTTCTAAAACAGTATCTACTTGTACTATTAATTGGTTACCACAGCATCACTTTCTCTGTAGACTCTGTAAATATCTGTAGTATTAAGTGAAGTAGTACTTTAATAGTAGTGAAGCAAAGGTAGAAATTCTGGTGTGGTGGTATAGTCTTGTAACCCCAGCCTTCCAGACACTGAGGAATGAGGGTCCTGGTGAGAAAGACAAAAGGAATAATTGTAAGACATAGAGAAAATTGTAGAGTTAGTTGATTCACAAATTAAGCAATTGTTAATATTGTAATAGACTGACATTGTGACACTTTTTAGGTAAGTCAAAATATAGATTTTTTTAAACAAACATGGAATCAGTTAGAAAAAACATCCCATGTTCCCACTTACCTGAAAGTGACCAAAAGAAAATAAGCCAACAGTGCAACATTTTGTGACTTGTGTTGTAAAATTAAAGAAAAAAAAAAAAAATATATATATATATATATATATATATATATATATATATATATATATCGGTACCAGGGATCAAACTCACGACCACACACTTGCAAGGCAGGCACTTATGCTACTGAGCTAAATCCCCAGCCCAGAATATATATATTTGGTTAGAGTCTTCTCTGAGATCATCCTTTTTTCATTTCATATTCAAAGCCTAATACTTTCCATCTTTAATTTTTTTTTCCATTCTTTAATTTTTTTCTGTATATTTTTAGTCGTTTACTACTAAAACAAATAGATACTGTGTATATGCTATGGGACAAACACTTTTTAAATTGTAACAACCAAAAATAAAAAAAAAAAATGTCCCAACCTATATGAAGCTAAATTTTCAAAACAGAATTCACGGAAAGAACAATTAAAATTCACACAATGTCAATGTTAAGAACAGCTGCAGTGAAATAAAGAGAATTATATTACAAAAAGAATGTGATGTCACAAAGGAGCTTTTTTATTCTATGGAATTTCTACAACCTAGAGAAACAAGAGTAAAGGGAGCGGGGAGGCATTCTGCAGAGGCTCTTTATTTGGTAACGTTGACATGCAGGGCAATTAGACTGTCCTCTAATGAATACTGTGGTGATTTACAATATTTATTAAAGTCCAGAGTCTTAGGCAAACTTTAAAGAATCCTAGAAGTAGATAGAAATATCCTTACATGTACAAAAACTATTTTATTTAGTAATAGTCAAATATTTGATAGATGTTCTATATACATATGCTGTATCACTTTGTAATCTTTTAAGATCTCTTTTTAAATTGATGTTGCCATGCAGTCCTCTAGAAAACTCATATGACACAATTCTGAACTGGGTCTCAACCACACAAAACCAAAGTGTCCCACAATAGCCCATAATTCCTTGACAATATATTTTTCCTTATAAAGTATCACAAAAATCTATAGCCATTAATATTTTTGGATTGCTTACAACATGGAAACAGTACAAGTTGATTTTACACTGTTTTTTTTTCAGAAATATGACCTAAAAATCTCCATTTCACAGTAATTAAGAAACAAGGATAGTCTGAGACACCTCGCATATGTTCTACAGAATCTGGAATCCCCCACAAGAATTCAAGAGTCCTCTAGCAGGTGTAGGGAAAAAAGGACATTAGAACAATGATGGTGAAAATTTTCACAGAGTTACCTAAAGATCTCAAATTTCAGAGATAAATTTCAGAAAGCAAAATAAGTTCATAAAAATGTGAGTGAATTGGCATGGAGTTGAAGAGCTGTATCTCATGTAGAGATATATGTGCAAAGCTCTATGAGGCCATCTAAGAATTAATGAGGGGAGCCCAGGGTTTTCATAAGTTCTCTGCCCCAGGTAGTGTTCTAAACCCACTCAAAGAGCTGAGCTGTTAAGAGGCACTCTGCACAGCTGCATCAGATGAGACATCAATTGAGTAACAAAAAGCTTTCTTTCCTGACTGCATTCATGCCTAAGAAACCTATTTTAATACTTTGGGAGCATTCAATTCATTCAAATAAGAGTGAAAGAAACAGAACATGGTTTCCTAACATATTTGGATCGAGATCTGGTGAGGAATAGATACAGAGTAAGTTCATTTTACCACCTCTACACTTTCAAACTTTGAAGAATTTATTTACTTAGCTAGGAGCCAGAGGGGATATTTTCAACTGCAGTGTTTAGTGGTGAACAAATTTGTATGGTTCAGTGTGTGGTGCTCATAAAATTGTGTTCTGTAAAGAGTTTCTATTGTAAATTATGAATATATTAATAGTTCCATTTTTTCTACCAATTTGTTTTGATTGCACTTTCTGAAACACTTTCTGTATCTTCTAAAATTATCTGAAAACTTCCATGACTCCAAAATCATGGGAAATTACTGGCCTGTTGAAAGAAGAAACAGAAGGCTGAATTAAATTGTTTTTTTTAAGATGCAATACAAAATAATTACATAGTAAAGGGTTAAGATCTGGAACAAATTTGCTGGTTATAATAGTTAAATACTGGGCTCTAAAACCTACAATATTGGGGGATTAAGATAAAAGTAAGCCACTCATTATCTGTAATTGGTCACTTTTTTAGAAAATAAATGAATGTTTTCCAAGCTATTACTTGGGTACAACCATTGAATTTTGCTTCCCTGTTTAAAAAAAATAATAACTGTAGAAATTCTGAGTAGAAAAAAGTTAACTGTTTATTCTATTTGAATAATTTTCCATGATAAAACTCTGAACATAGTTTCAAACTATTATATAATTTTTTTTTACCTGAAATCAAGCATGCACATATATGGTATAAGACAGCTTGATTGACTTCAGTTAATTTGGTCAAATCCCCTGTTGATCTTTGAACTTGAATAACTTAATTCATCAGCCAGTGTCTTACAAGTTGAAACTTTTACTGAAAAAGATTCAAATTATCTTTCAATTTATCTCTGTTCCTATTAGCAAAATGTAGCTAATTCACAGTCTAAATTCTTATCCAGTGTCTCCACCTTTATATTCTTGCATCCTGAGGATACTCCTGATGATGCCAAGGCTAAAGACCTTGATCCAAGTGATTTGAATTCTACTGGAATTAGCTGTATCCCTGTGACACTTTAGTGATTGGTTTCAATGAGTGACTATTATTAAGATGTTCTCTTGATGTTTTTTGGGACCAGTGATGGCTGTCCAGGGGATTGCTTTTATCTTTTACATGTGAGAAATCTGTTTTTTGTCACTTTCAAGGGTGACCTTATGCTACCAACCACCCAGTAACAGTACAAGAACATGAGGCCATCATGTGGCATAGTGGGCTTTTGTATACTATATAGTGGGTATGGATGATAGATGTCACTGGGCACTGGTGAGTAGTTATCAGTCTAATCATCCTAAACTTTGCCAGTTTTTATTGTGTTAGCACTTGATCAGTTGAGTTAGAGACAGAGAATTCCAAATTTTATGTTCTGATAATTTTCCTTTTATATCTGAACTCCTATGAACATAATTACTATCTTATCTGCTCTAATTTTAGTCTTTTTACCTCATTTTTACATTTACTCTTTTTGCTTAGCCTACAGAAAATGTTTTTGACATTATAATCTCTTTTTCTACCCTAACTGTTCTTGATACCCATCAAAACCAGATTGGCTCAAGAAGTAAAAATAAATAAATAAATCATTCAACTAATTACAGTTATTTTACCACATCTACATTCACTATTTCATGAAGAGTTTACAGGTAAATTTAAAATTTTCAATTTGAAGTCACTTAAAAACTATTAGGTGATTTCAACTAAAAGCTCTAGACATTCATTCTTCTTACTTTGTTGAAATGATCAAGTCTGCATTTAATGGTTATTGCTCAGAAATGGTGTTAGATACATAAAGCAAGAGAGAAAACAATCACAGCCTTCTAATAATCCTTTGCTTAGGGAATAAGAGTTATTAGCTAAATATTTCTCTAAAATTTCTTCTGAGTCATTAATTGTAATCATGCCAGATCAAATGATTATTTGTAAAGATCTGAGCATACTCCATAATTCAGTATTTATAAAGACAACACAAGGCTATTTTTAGAATTAAAACTGACTATGGAATAAATAATCTACAGCTTATTACTAATGATTCAAATTAATGTATGCTACATGAGTGTGTTGATATCTGGTTCTGCTAATATTGTACAATTTTTAATACCTAAAGAATTGCACACCTCTAAAGCAAATTAGCACTAAAGCTTACTGTAACTTAACCAGGATTCTCAATTTTTATTATTCTAAAGTGCAGAATTTATTGATATTTTTACTTCCTGTGTCCAAAGGCAATATTGATTTGTATCAACCACTAGATTTGTTTAGCATTTTTCATATCAGTTTCATAGAGCATTAATCTGTCTTCATTTAGTCAGAGCTTATATTTTCAATATAAACATTCAATTCTAAGTTTCTAAGCCAAAAGTTTTCTTTCCGTTTTTTAGCCAATATTCAAATATGGGCATTAAATGCAGAATAAGAGGAAGTCAATTTACTTTGGATGAATAGGAAAACTACCAACCACAGCTGCTGTTTACTTGGAAAATATGCTTGCCTGACATACACATAACTGTGCAAGTAGACCAATAGTCACTTTCATGTTCTAAATCGTCTTCTTTTAATGGCTTTTTGACAAAGAAAATGTTTTCTTTCTCTTAATATTTGGGAGATAAACAAACTTCATCGGAAATTGCTCAGGTTTATTGTTTAAGAGGAGTCTGAATAGCCAGGCATGAGAGAGCACACCTCCCACACCAGCTATCTGGGAGGCTGGTGCACAAGGATCACCCAAGTTTAGCCCATCTTAGCAATTTATTGAATTATTGAGATCCTAGTTCATTAAAATGAAATGAAATAAAGTGGGATGGAAATACAGCTTAGTCCAAAGGACAAATATTCTATCCACAGTAACACACACACACACACACACACAGACAGAGACATACACGCACACAGGGAATCTGATGGTAGACTACTGTTTAGCTCTAAAGTAACTATAGCAAAGAAATATATAATACTGTTAAATATATAATACTGTTTCAGATCTGGCAGCCCAAGTTAAATTGTTATTTATCCACATTTTAATATTAAATAACATTCATGATTTGGAAAACAATATTTGACATACTGACAGTTTTATACTTGTTTGTATGAAAATATATATTTGAAGTGACAAAAAATGGTAGTAAGTAAATAACTTAAGATTTCAATTAATCAACTATGCATTTCACAATGCATGGAAGAATTTCAAGTTATTATATCTCTTTTTCTATTTTTGAATATTTTAATGTCATATACACAATGAATTAAAGGAAAATGCTTGTTGTGACTGCTTAAACACAGAAAAATTTTTGCTGTTTTCAGAAAAAGAATTGATGAGTTTACACGTTGGATCAATCTCTATCTTTTTAATGCTAAATACCTTCTCCAATTTCAATAATGCAAATATTTTTCAGGTGAAAATGTATATGGTAAATGTAAAAATATTAAGTAATAAGACATAATGTATATATATATGCTGTACCTACATGAGCTTCTACAGTTAACATTAACAGCATCACATATGAACCCCTGTTATGAGCAGTTTCTTGAATGCCTGTATGTATTAATAGCCATCTGTAATATATTCAGTGATACAGCATTGCTCTGTGAATACAGAGACACAGGCACCATTTTTATATCTCTTGTTAATATTAATACATTTACTACTAAAAGAAAAAGATCACCTAATGCAACTAAAGTACAAAACTAGCAATAGTGAGTACAAACTCATTATTAACACCTTGCCTTGAAAATTATTCAGTCAATTTATATTTGGCTAGAAAAACAGCATTAAAATGTGATTTTTCACATTCGAGAGTACATTTAAATGAATCCAATGTGTTTTAGCAAATGTAATACTTAAAGAGTTATATAAAAAGTAATGAAAGTTTACCCAACATCACAAACTTTCTTTGAAAATCCAATTATGTGAAAAACTATCTCAAAATTCATCACATATGCATCTATATTGCAAGTAGGTGTCATATAATTTTTGCTATTGGACTTAAGTCAAATTTGTAAAACCCATTTGCATTTTGTGAGATACTATAACCAATAATTCAAAATGGGCTATCAATTTTCTAAGCTATTGTATCTTTATTATGTAGCAGTTCATTGCTTATCTTGAAATGATCAGAATTCTGCAGTAACACAACTATTCTCTAAGTAGAATGCTAAAATGTTTTATGGGGGAAAGTATTTCTATAAATGTAAGATTAAAAATTTCATTGTTGCAGATCATTTTGCCCATATTAACATCTGTTCCTGTTTGGGGAGATTTTCTTCTTGGCAAAAGCACAACCATACCCATCCAATGGCTCTCAACCAGTCCCCAAATGTGTGGAAAACCACTAAAAAAGCTCATGACTCTGCACCTGTTCAATCTACACAGCCCAAATTTGAACTTCAGAGCAAAAGCTGAATAATATGGTCAAGGTGCAATAATTCTGAAAAATAGAACATGTTATGCATTTCTCACCATCAGAATTCGTGAACACCACACATAAAGTAATAGTAAAATGAAAAAAATCATGAGATTTACAATTGTAGTATTTATTCAGAATATGTATTGTTAGAATTTTTTAAAGTGAAGTTTAGGTCTGTTTAATCATTAACTGAAGTTATGTGCTTTGTTTGACATGTTTTCTGTATCCTCAAATCATCTTCTGAGAAGCTGTTTCATGCACATGCCACAAATTGGTGGTTCCTTTCAGTAACTTAGTGTTATCCACAGCCATTTCACCATAGATATACAATTAATTTTGTCTCCATCCTTAGTACTGAGATCTGCTGGAACTGCGACAAAAATCTGAGCCGATTTCTTAGTGTCTACAGAGATTCTGCTTCCTAGGAACTAGCACATAAAAGGCTGATAGTGTTCAAATTCTGAGAGGAAGTTCTGCAATTTTATATACTCAGAAAAGCTACCACTGAAATTTAAAAAGGTCACATGCCCAAAGTACTATCTTTTAACAAAATCACTCATATCACTAACAGAGTACAGGCAAACCAGTTTTATTTATTTACTTTCTTCTTTCTTTCTTCTTTCTTTCCTTTTTTTGGGGGGGAGGAGGACAAGAAGATTCAGAGAAAGAAAAAATTCCATCCTGTGTTAGAAGGAATTTTACCCATAAGATCATATTTGAAATGACAGTGTTTGGTACTAACACAATAATTAAATAACATAATGAATTATGACATTGACAAACTGATCTAATACAAATAATAAAAACACTTAGTTTTAGCTTCTAAATGATCTTAGAATATCTTTCATTCTTCAGTTGTACCTCAGTTGACTAATTTAAATCTTTCCACAGTTTTGTTCACAAATCCAAATTGGAGAGAACTAGATCACATTTTCCTATAAGGTCAACAATGAACCTAACTATTGAATCTGAGGTCTACTTAAGCAGAAATTTACCCAGTCAGTAAGGGTGACCATCAATAACCTCGGAAATCTGAATGTTTCACCTTCCAGAACTTAATGTAAAAATATATACAACAAATAAATGAACAAAGGAGTAATTAAAAATAGCACAGGCCTAGTCTTAACGAAATACCCACTATTAAACCTTGAAAATTTGAACCCTACTTGGGAATTAGCTTCTGATCCCATGGATCTCTCAAGGATGAAATGATTCGTTTCTTTTTCATCATCTGAATAATTCATCATCTGAAAACAGAAATAATAGTATTGTTCCTGCAGTTCTAGCTGGATACAGGTAAAAATTATCAATCTATGTGACATTGTAGAACTCTTGTTCAGTATATGGAAAACATAAATTGTTTGAGGAATGAAACTGTACAGCCAGTGTTTTGGTTTAGATGACAGATGTTCCCCAGCGGGTTAGATTACAAGGGGTAGCCTTAGCAATGCATGGACACATGGATGAGTTTATAGCTGAATGTGCTTTAGAAAGTCAGGTGTGATTCAAGGTTGTCACTTTCGGGAATTTAAACTGGAACAATGTACCACGTCTCTACTCCTTTTTTGTCTTTCTGGTTTTCTTCCACTCTCTCTTTCCTGGCTGTCTGGCAGCAAGCTGCTTTCTTCCACCATGCCTTTCTACCATGATGTTTGTGTCGTGGGACCACCCAGTACTGGACAAAAACCTCTGGAACCAGGAGCCTTTCTCTTTTAAATTATTTATGTCAGGTATTTTATCCCACGAACAGAAGGCTAACCCATACAACTATTTTACATTACCAATTCTCAGGCAAAGCATTATTTCTGGCACAAAAAACAGTTTTTTGCTTCCAAATTCTACTTCCATGGTTTTGGTATTCATCTTATTGAATAAATATTAGTGTGTCAGATGCCAGCCTGTCTGTCAGCTACATGATTATGGACTGAAACTTCTACAAATTATGAGTTAACTAAACCTTTTCCCCTCTAACTTGGATGTTGGATATTTTCTTTCAGCGATGACTAAAAAGTAACTAAGATACCAGCCAACCATGGAAAACAAGACAGATTTACTAAGTTTTCTATCAGTACTATTCTATATATTGATAGAGCTATTTTAAAAATAAACTTTTAAACACAAAAATATCTATATATTCCAAAAGGTAAGAGATTATAATCGAGTTAGTTTTTAAGTGAATATAACAGCTATCTACATGTGTGAGGGGTTAGAAAGGTTTTCTGCTAATATAAGAACTGGTATTATGAATTATTTTCTTTCCATTCCAGTATATGCTCCCCTTGTTTTTCTGGTGTAAATCAAAACTGGTAGTAATAGCGTAGAATTAAAAAAAAATTGCTATCTTCAGCCTTCTACTCTCTAACAGTCTATTTACCATGTTGTACTGAGCTTACTGTGTTCCCAATTCCACTGCTCAAATTTTCTTCTATGAATTTTTCTCAGAATTTGCCTCATGTCAAAGATGGATAAGCAATATCTGTTTCATCATATCCTTCAGGCATGTTTTCACCTCCAACTATTTTTTCTAAAAAGTGTCTTATTATTTACATGTCTAAAAACCAACCTTTTCATAATGATAACAGACAAAACTTTAAATTTTGTAGCTAATTAAAGTGAAATACCTTATCTAGCATTAAAAGTTTCAGTAATATTGCAGATGACGTGATTGTCTAAGAAGCGAGGCAAAGCTGGGAAAGCCTTAACCTGTTCTGCATGTCTCCACTAGCGTTTCATTTTCACATTGGTTTTATTCCATCTTGGTTTGTGTATAGGTGAGATCACCAAGTGTCATATGCATTTCCCCTGATTCAAAAAAAATTATTAATCTGAGGAACCTACTTCACTGATTTCCAGATAATGGCAGTGATTGTTAGCATTTTTCTGGGAGTCATTCTCAATGAACCAGTCCATAAGTTTGATATTTGTTCATTATAATCAATCACAAATCACGATTAATATATATGACTAATTCATAAATAATTTTTTCCTCTTGCAAATTTTGGTAGCTTATTTACCAGAAAATCACTATATATACTCTTTTCTCCAAGTAGCTCCCTAATTCTTTCTTTCATCTAATTTATGTTATCATTTTACCCCTGTCAGTACATTTCCTTTTCCCACATAAATTTTTATTATTTCTATTCCATATTTATGACCTATAATATTTACATTTTAGGTGTTTGTGTTGTCATTTTAACTCCATTGTTTTAAAATAGAGCTTTAATCATAAAACTAATGTTCATAAAATCTTGAATGCTTCTATACTTACATTCCATTTGTATTTATATTAATTCAAGAAAAAGATCCCAAAGTTTTTAAATTGGGATGTAGCTGGGCATGGTGGCACACACCTGAAATCCTGCCACTTGGGAGACTGAGGCAGTAGGAAGATCACCAAGAGCTCACAGCCAGCCTGGGCTACAAAGTGAGTTCAAGGCCAGCCTGAACTGCATAGTGAGACCCTGTCTCAAAAACAAAACAAGACAAAACAAAACAAAACAGCAAAACAAATCAAAACAAAACCAATAAAATTAGAATGTATTGGAGTGTGTGGGCTGCTATACCGATATACTAAAAGTTGAATGAATTAAACATTAAGAAGTGATTTCTCACAGTTCTGAAGACGAGGATGTTAAAGATCAAGATATGCACGTCTGAACAATAAAGGGCTGCTCTTCTGTGACACCACCCTACCTTGGAGCCCTCTGATTATGGACTGAAACCTCCACAAAATGTGATCTAAATAATCCTTTCCTCACTTAATTTTTGGTGTTGGGTATTTGTCCCAGCAATGAGAAAAGTAACTAGGACAAAGGACATACAATAGGAAAATTATGCCCTTTCAATACATACACAGATTTCATAAATGTAGAAGATACAAGCGACATTTCTGGGAATGAAGGATACCAAATGATACCAAAATAAATTCTGGATGGTTCTTTCAATTAAATGATCAGATAAATAATACTAAATATATACTAATTTCTGTAAAGCAATAGATACTCATTTCTGTAAGACAACATAAAATATATAAAATATTTTAAAATAAAAACAAAATGTTAAAACAATGTAAGTTGAATTAAGTGATAACTTGAATGCAGAGATTACTAATGTACCTAACCTAATGCATTGTTAGATAAATTAAACAAGGGGGTGGGGATTTAGCAGCACAGCACCTGCCTGGCAAGTGTGAGGTTCTGAGTTCAATTCCCTGTACCAAAAAACAAATAAATAAAAAGAAAGTTATATAAATAAACTAAGCAGAATGTAGTATAAATATTACAAATGTCAAATATCATTAATTATATAAATTAAAGTTAGGTTAAATCTAAATGCCAGACAAAAGGAATAGAGATGTAGAGATATAATGTTAAAAAACAGCACAGTACCTGACAGTTTTCTGGAAATGGTAAAAGATGATATCTCAAAACTTTATTTTATTTATTTTATTGGTGGGGGGATACCGAGGCCTGAACTCAGGACCTCGTGGTTGCCAGGTAGGCGCTTGTGCCTCCAAGCTATATGCTCAGCCCCATCTCATAATTTTAGAACCACACTGAATTACACACAGCAAAGAAAAGAAATATACACTTAGACATAGGAAAGTAAGTCAAAAATAATAACATAAAAGAGACCATCTTTAAAAGTAATGAGGAAAAATAAGACCACATTAACCAGAATGCCAACAAACTACTGATAGATTCCTCACCTTAACACTGATAACTTACTTATTGTTACAGTTTTGAAACAAATTAATTGTATTTCACACAAAATTTTCATCACTGCTTTTCTTCGATCATGAATTCAAAGTAGAACCAAGTTCAGAAAAAGAAATATTTCAGTTTGCCGCTCACTATTCACGTAAGGAACTTCGAAGTCATTGCTGATGTATGTTCAGTGGTCTTCAGTGCTACTCAGTCTACTGCTGGACATTCCCCCGTGTGCCCGGATTCTAGACAGCTGCTACCCCAGTAATAGCTTATGACATTCTCCTCTCTGCTTTCTTATTCTGGCTATTCTTTAGGAAGTCCTCTGCATGTATACACAAAAGTCACAAATGAAGTTATCTAAAGAAGGAGACTGAATGCAAATGGATAAACACCTAGATAATTCTGAGAAGACTTCCAAAAGTCAGCAGCATCTTTGACCTATGTCTTACTCTTGGCTTTTTCAATCTAATTTTGAGAGCTAAACTGTGACAGGGACTATACCCTCAGTCTTATCTCAAGTTCTGTTTGAGGCCTCCAACAGCAATAGTGGCAAATGTAAAATGTGAATTAGTTAAGAAGGAGATTCTGAAGCATAAAGGCAAAAGTGAGTCACAGCATTAAGAATCACGCTGAAGCTGGGCTTGGAGTCACATGTCTATAATCTCGTAAGTCTGGCAAGAAGATCACAAATTCAAACACAGCCTCTGAAGTTCAGGGAATAGCGACTTCATGTCTCACAGGAAATAAAAAAAAAGGCAAGGAACTGGAGATGCAGCTCAGTATGAAGGTCTTGGATTCAATGCCCAATACTGCACTAGAAATGGATGAGAAAACAGAACCAGGCTAATCCATTTAAAATTGGACCATCATATTTTTTGAAGAATAAGTGCAATATGCTTTTGCAGAGGCAGGGGATATAAAACAGCATCTGCTCAGCTTTCTATATAATTGGAGTATGGTCCCCTAGTGTTCATCTGTTGAAATCTAATTTCCATGGCGAATAAAGAATTCAACACAATCTAACTACAGTGAGTAAGGTGTCTAACTATGGTGTTTAGAGGCAAAAGAGATGTGATAAGCATTAGGTAAAGTCATTAAATAAAGTCATTAGAGTCATGACTGAATAATCATTTGAATTATTAAATTGATACTCATTTCCAGTCCTTTTCCATGAGCCGTCCTGTATCACTGGGACTTCACAGTAAGAAGATCATCACTAGGGTGGGCCCTTGAAATTTCACAAATAATTATGAGCTAGATAAAGTGCTTTTGTCCATAAAGTTTTCCAACCTCTGATATTTTCATTACAATAATGCCAAGCAGACTAATACAGATAATTGATACCTGATAATAGGTATTTCCTGAAATTTGAAGTAGTTATTTGCAGAAGCTGAAAAGATGGAAGGGACAGGCTAGGAAATCTTTGAATTTTGAAAGTTACAGGAGATTTCCGTGAGGGTTCAGAGGATAAGACTAGGAAAATAGTATGAAAAATAAGGATACTATTAAAAGTTAGAGAGGTCAGTCTTGTTAAAGTATTGCAAAAACGAAAAATTGAATGCATTGTGCTCATACCCTAAAACTTTATGGAAAACTAAAACTGACAGAAGAAATTTTGAAGAAGAAACATCTATAATGCAAATTATTAAAACTATGATGTTGGCCAAGCGTGGTGGCTCACGCCTGTAATCCCAGCACTCAGGAGGCTGAGGCAGGAGGATCATTGCGAATTCAAGACCAGCCTGGGCTACAAAGTGAGCTCAAGGCCAGCCTGAACTGCATAGCGAGACCCTGTCTCAAAAAGACAAAAAAAAAAAAAAAAAAAAACTATGACATTAATATCAACAGCTTGCAGTGAAATTTGTACTGAGACTTGGGGAAAATAATGTAAGAACTGAAAGTTAGAAAATTCATTACCTGGCTAGGAAAGGAGAAAAAAAAAAAGCATGTAAATATACAATCAAGAAACCATTTACTAGAATTACTGAGAATCAAAAGGTGCCAGTTGCTTTGTATTGAGATGATTAGGGAAAAAACCTCGAAGGGCATCTCTGAAAGTTTAAAGACCACCTGCATCATCACTGCAACAGACCTTCCACAGCAGAAGATTTTTCAGGCAAGTTCTACAGAGGATTTTCCGAAATCTTAGCCCCAAAGAGACCAACCTTAGATTCCTTCTTTTCTGTCAGGTAGTGAAGCACTCTGAATGCATTCGTGGTCCAAATATGCTTTGCTGCAAGTGATGACAGTCTCAAACACTGGCAGGTATGTTGTACGAGTTCGCGTGAGCACAGAATATAAGGCTCATAGCATCATGGGGGCTTCCAATGATATTTCCAAAGAGAAGCCCAGAAGGCGATGCAAAAGCTTACTGCACAATTGGAGCCTGGCAGAGATCCCTATGCAGACTATGCTTGCTGGGACTATGGGGTGGGGCTACAGCTCCGCCTAAGAAAAGCTGACCAGCAATGTGCGGCGCCTGTCAGGAAAAAACTGATATCTGTGCTAAGAAGTGGAGTGCTCTGACAGCAAGTTATTAAACTTGGTAATTTAGAAAAGTAAAAGAAAACATGTTAAATTTTAAAAAAATCTTGGTGATGAGTGGAGACTGAAAGATGTAACATGAATTTTAAAGATAATTTGGGTGAGCACTCACCTCGTAATGAAGAATGTATTTGTGGAAACTGGAAAGCAATGTAAAGTGTCAAACTTAGGCAACAGATTGGATGAACGATGATCTAGTTTTCTATGAAAGTTAGAATTTGTAGGTGAATAATGAATCTACACAAATATTTAGGAAATTTGTAAGCAAAATACTGAAAACTCAACTTGTTTACTCTTAACTGCTTAGAGTAAAATAAAAGGAGAAGAGAAAATTGTTACCCAAAAAGAAAACAGAGCTTGAAGAATTGAGAAATTGTCATCCCATCCCTATTGCAGTAAATAAATAACTAAAGAGAATCAGAACACTTCTTTGGCTGGGAATTTTGAAGATATAATTGAGCAAATCTTCAGTGAAGAAACTGTGAGAGCAACTTGTGGACCTACAAATCCTTCTCAAGAGAAGCCAAAAACGGAGATAGGATTCTAAGGACAATGACATTTCCAGACAAAACTAAGGAGGACAGAGGAAATGCAACTGAATGAAAAAAAAAAAAAAACTGCTGGTCATATTGGGTTCTATAAAAGCAAAATATGAGCCATATTTTCCTGGTTTAAGATATACCTTGTTTTTCAAGGAAATCAAATAACAATCTTAAAGTAATGATCCTGGTTCAAAGGTAATCACGGTTTCTACTTCTACCACAATCCCAGATGGCAAATTTGTTTTCTTCCCTTTTATGCTGGCTGGAACAGTGAATAAGGCTAAAGGGATGAAAGTGCCTCCGGGTCAGTGTTGCCATCCATTGGGCCTGGAGGGCAGAACATCCAATCAAAGGAGGTTATTCCTGATTCTTGAGCGCTAACAGAATCTACTCCTCTAGAGTTTTGACTGGCTTGATACCCGTCACCCTTCCTTCCCTTACAACTTCTTCCTCTTGGAGTAGAAACCCTTACTCTGTGCCTGCCCTCTGATGCTTTTTGAGGCATATCACTTAGAAATTTTCACAGGCTCACAGCTACAGAGGAATTTTGTTCAAAATGAATCATAATTTGTGTTTTATGTGCATAGTTGACACTTAGGTAAGAATTTGGAATTGCACGTGGAAATTGATGCCAGATGTGTTGAGATTTTTGGGACTTTTGGTATGGTATAAATGTATCTTGCACACAAAAATTTGAAATTTTGTGGTATCCAGGAATTGAATGCTGTTGACTAAAATTTATCTGCAATATATTTAAATTATGAAGACTAGACATCTCTTTCTCCTTCTCCCCCTATCTTCTCTCTCATTCATCTCTATCCCATTTCTCTCTCATTTCTTTCTGTCTTTGCCGGTCTCTATCTCTGTCTGTCTCTGTCTCTGATTCTGTCTTTCTCGTAATTGCCTAGCACATCAGTCTTAGACTCCCCTCCCTTCAGAACTATAGGGAAAATTTCTGTTAAGTCACACCATCTGCGATATTTACTATGGAAGGTCAAGCAAACTTAGACGGTAATTTCATGGTCACCTGGATACCCAGTCCTAGAATCCAAACCATCTAGAATCTTCCTTAGTGGATTATTACAGCAACAGTGAGAAGTAGAAAAGCTACACAAAAATGCTAGTCACCTCAAGGAAATTGAAGCTGCCCTGAATACTACTGGAAATTGCTGCTTACATTACTAGTTGACACTAACACAAACTGTCACTGTCAGTTTTACCAGCTGCCACGAGCTTCTGTCTTTAGGAGAATTTGACAATTGATGAAGAAACTGCTGGCAACTGTGGCCATTGAGGACCTGCATCTGGAAATGTTCCTGTCAAGCACATCTACATCTGCTGAGACAGATTGCTGTCAAGCACATGAGAACACAGTGGACTTGGCACTTTCCCTTCTAGAAAACAAGTGACTGGACAGTGAAGATATTAAAAATTTTTTAGATGATGAAAAGCTGCAAAACTAGAGGATATTTAACTCAGAAATTTAACATTTTGGCAACGTGGTAAGTCAATTCAGATATGTGAAGCAATCCATCATGGACAGGGTATTAACTCTGTTCAATAGTTTCTCAAGGGATAAGAGTAGAATGAACTGGCAGAAGTATGAAGAAGTCAAAAAACAACTCAGAATAATAATTTTTTTTCATAGCAGTCCAAATACCAAAAGACCTATCTAAACTTGATATTCTGAAATAATTTTAGACATGCAGAAAAGTTGTGAATATCCTGTGCAATTTTTACTCAGATTTCCTAAGTTTAACTACTTTTATAGCCATAAATACAATGATAAAATTAAAATAATAATGACCATAATAACAACATCGATAAAAAAATTATTAACTTAGCCAGAAACATGGATGTTTCACCTACTTATTCCAACTAAAATCATTTTCCGATCCAGAGTTTAGTTCAGTGTTTCAACTTAGTTTTGCTTTCACAAGTCAATAACTTTAATGTTTATAGAAGTATTGTGTTTGGTACTGAAAATGTGCGTCAATATTTAGAGTAAATTATATCTGTCATTAAAATTACACACACTAATTGGAATCATAATGCAAAAAATATTGAAATACATTTAGATAGGGCATTTTAGCATGTTGAACAGATTGTATATTAAAAGTATTGCAAAGTATATTGGTAAGAACTGCTTTATGGACTGTTCTCTAAGATGCTGTTTTTGATGACAAATTATTGATTAGAGAAGTTATAATAAATAAGCATTTGTGCACAAAATTCTTATTGTAAGTACATACTTCTAGAAATTGGAATTTAACTAGCATTTTCATACATGATTCTGTGGCTTGCATCTCAAATTATTCCCAAAGGCTTGTATGTTGAAGTCTTTGCTCCCAGATGATGGAATTATTCAGAGGTGGTAAAAATTTTAAAACATGGAGACTGGAGGAAATAGGTCACTAGGGATTCACTCTTAGAAGTGAGTTGGGACCTTTTCACTTTCCTATTTCTTCCTCTGCTTCTAAGCCATCCTGAGGCTGAACATTGTTACTCAAACATGTGCTTTCTGATCTAATATTTTGCTTTGCTGAAGATCAAAAAAGAGTGGAACCATTCAACAATGGACCAGAATAAACCATTGTTCCTTTTAAGTTGCTTATTTCAGGAATCTTTTCACAGCAATGACAAGCTGACTAGCACTGTCTTAATGAGTGTACAAATGTTTATATTTCTCTACTTAAAAGTTATGCAGGTTTCTTACATCTGCCTCATGGAATTACAGGTAACATAGAGACATAAGGAAGTTTGAGAACATACTTATATTTTTGAAAATAATTCTTCATTAGCAGTTATTTTAAACATTTTCTGCTGATAATTTAAAATTGTTTCAATAGTGACTGATAGACTCTAACATTACAGATACTTTTCAATATTTAATTGGCTTTAGTTTACTGAGAATTAAACCAGAAGAAATAAGGAAGTATTTTCAGATAAGATGTTTATTTAAGAACATGAAAAACTTTCAAAAATATGGAATTTTTACCAAGCCTTGATGTGTTTGAGGTTGTTTGCACATTTTATATCATCTTTCCTAAAGCATGTTGAATGATTGCTTTTTATGATCATGGGATAAACTAATTATTCAGGATAGGAAATGTCAGCTAAGCAATACACGAGTCATTATTTCTCCTTTTTCTCTTCCTATCATGTAATACCTTTTATGCTTCCAAAAGATTTAGAAATGGTCTTCCCCAAATTCCTTTTGTTTTGTTTGCACACTCTAGCTCATTGTATGTCTTTAGTATTTTCATGTTCATAGTCAAAGAAGAAAACTTCAATATGGAAGACAAGCAGAACCACTGGACTCACTTTTCCAATGTACATAGACAATGTCATTCAATAATTCTCTTTTTTTTTGCCTGTTTTGTCCAAATAACTCTAGTAATAAAGTCTTAATGATAGTGACACTCAAAAAATTAGGTAATCCTTAGTGATACAGGTTATAGTAATTATGAAGTTTTATATTACTTAGATATCAATAACTTTTTAAATAGATTCAATGACCTTAGATGCATCTCTGTTAGGTGCACTTTGAAGATAAGCATTTCGGAAATAAGTTTTATGGAAAAAGAAATTATAGTCGATTTATTAATATCCAGACTCACTAAGCAACTGAGTCTTGCATGAAAATACCCTTGTGGGAATAAAACTCCAAGCTGTATATAGCACTCTTTGGTAAAATAGAGTTCTTTAGGGTCTAGCCCTGTTTTCCTTCAAGAATATGTAGGAGGGAGAAAAACACAAGTCAGAGTGCCTCAGAGTTCCTTCATTTGATAGATTGGACTTTAAATATTTCTTACCCTATTACTAAGAGAACAAAGATGGAACATTTTTATCTGTGAAACATCTTCAATTATTTTTTTAAAAAATAAGTTAAGTCTCTACTGTTTTAGCTGATGCCCATAACTAGTCTAAACTCTTTTGGAAGAACCACCAACAACTGAAGTCAGGTCAACCTGAGAAAGTATGCTTTCAAGTATGCCATAAATCAGATCACTCTGGACACTTCTCAATGTTCAGATCACATGATTAGGGTCCTCAGTAGACTGGATGGGTCCTAGCAAAATTCTTAGTTTAGAATTATCCACAAACTCCAATTTCAAAATATTAAAAGAGGAATACAAATTAATTTGGTAATGGTGGGGGAGGCCTTTTGTATGAGGTTATCACTTTTATAGAAGGTGTCCAGAAAGTTCTCTCGTACTTTTTTGTCCATGTGATAACACAGTGAGACCTCAGCTGTATGCAAACCAGAAGTTGGTCCATAGCAGAAGCTGACCATGTGACCATACTGATTTCTCATTCCCAAACTCTGAAAATGTGAAGTATATGTAGTAGTTCATGAATCACCTTAACTAGGAGATTTTTATAACATCCAAAGAGTAGAACAACTACAAAACTTCTTTATGGAAAAATCTAGATCTATGTCTCTATAGTTTGGGAATGTAAGTCAGTTTTCCAACTTGACACATCAATTAGCCTTCACAATGACATACAGCTCCCTAAAACTGGTATAAGGTTGAAATGTTTAGTGATTGAGATGATCTTACTTTGTAAGCAGTCTTATCACATGCAATTGTTGAAGACTCCATATGTTAAATTAAACACAAAAAGAGAACAGAATTAATTTAACACTAGGTATCCCAGAATAATGCATATTTATATGTCTATGATAACTTATACTTTTGAAATGATTAGTGAAACTTGGCATTCAGATACATAATTTTTGTAAGATTGCTGTAACACCTGACCTTTAGATTATCCCAGTCTTGTGAATATTTATAAGGTGGCTTTAATAAAGGGGCAGTAATAAAATGGTAGAGAAGTGAACTTATTGATATTATTTCTTGGAACATTTTAACTTCTCTCATTTGGACGTGTTTTCACCTCCCCATCAGAAGATGAGGAACTCAGATTCCATGCACCTCTGACTCATTAGAGGCTGTGACATTTCAGGAGGAAACATAAATTGGATCCCATGGGTAAGGATTTTTTCTTAAATCCTCTCCATGATAGTGGCATTGCTTTGACTGGTTCATTACAAATGCATTAGATTACCTTAATAGGTTGCAAATCATATGCTGAAGACTATTACTATTATGACCAACAGAAAATCAAACATTTTAAACAGAGTTCCAATATGACAATTGGAATTAATATTCACAATTTCATCTTCTATCCTATGCCTGTTTTAAAACAAATTAACTAATAAAAATTATTTTATTTAAACAAAAAATCTATAAGGAGCTTAATCCCATTCATTTGTGCAGTTCAGTCATTGCATAGGTATATTTATACCTCTTATTTTACGCCTATGATATGGGCTATTTGCCCAAAACTTAAAAGGAATCTCTGATGTATATCTGCTAAGTACTATATTTCAAATTTCATATTTCTTTGTCAAACAAGTTGATTTTATATCAAATTAATTGCTTAGCTGTTATCAAAAGTATTTAAATAAATGTGTTCTCAAGAGGAAAATTGAGAAGTAAATTGTAGTTTCTGTTATCCATAGTTTTCAAGGTAAAGACAGTGTTTAGGTTCCGTAATAGTAGTACACTAGTTATGAGAAATTCTTTTACTTCCTCATTACCTATTTCTTCTGATATATTTCTGCACAATGTGATAAATAATTTGTCTAATCATAAACTCTTCTGTGCTTCTGATCTGTTGATCTGTTCTAGAGTTAGAGATGAACACTCCTTTCTAAAACTGGCCATCTGAAGGCTTACATTTGAGGATTTCATATTTTCACTTTGAATGCCTGTAGATATATCCTAAAGTTACTTTTATCTTCCCACAAGTTTATTTTGTATGAAAGATCCTGATTTCATAGTCCTTTCTGGTAAAATTTAAAAGTATAATGTTTCTCTCACTTTCTCTTCGATACTGTTCATGAAAGTAACATTTTTTTCTGTTTTAAATAGTTGTCATAGCGGCTAATGAGTTAAAGTATATAACTGTATTTTAAAAGCATATAGATTGCAGAAGAATTCACATAAAGACTTACTTTTGGGTTTCTCCTTCCTGTGAGCTACTGAAGAATAAAATTTCAAGCAATGAAATCCCAGAAACATCGTGATAGTCTGCACAGGTAGTACACCGAAGGCTCAATGCCAAATTCTTAATGGGAGACATGTATGTAATCCACAATCCCAAAAATGTCCCCAAATTATAGACACTCAGAAGGAGGTAAATACTGATCATGAGTCATTCTGTTAGCATAAACAGTCTGGGCAAAAATAAAATGCTTTATTATTTAACATTCTCAAAATCCAAGTTTGAAAATGCTAACTGAAAGTCAAACTTGCAAGTGACATGCAGGTTACTGTGGTAACTCTGGTGCACTCTCCAGTCTTACACTTTCTAATCCATTGTCTACATAAAAGGAAAAGCTTTTCTTGCCTTTGAACTAAATTATTGTCTTAAATCCATGAAGTCATTTCATACATCCTAGTTAGACTTAGAAAACCAATGCAGTAGCGTCTTTTTAAGGCATTACACTGCTTTGGACAGGCAAATTTACCACTTACACTCTAATCATTTTATCTCATACAGTCTCACTCATTGTCTATGGTGTTTCAAGAATATGTCCACATGTGAATGTGTGCAAGCACGTGTGTTCTGTGTGTGTGTGTGTGTGTGTCCCTTTTAACACAGAGGTAATAAATTCTGTAAGGAGTAAGAGAATCACTTTTAACATTGGCAGACATGTACCCTCTAATATAACTACTGAAATACTCATGGTTGGTTAAACAAGTCATTTCAGCAAAAATGAAAATGAGTGTTCTGGAAATAGTTGTACAGTAACATAAATGGAGAAATAATGGCATTAAAAATTGATTAAAAGCAATAGTGTCAAATTTGTAGATTGGAGACAATTTTAATGGGTTCCTTTAAACATCTTTATTGGTAACATGATTTCATATTAACTGCTTGCTTATTCTTAAATTAGAGTTATAGTAAAGGTATTACAAGGCCAAGAAATTGTCATCAAAATTGCCAGTGCAATTCTTATGGTTCAGAATTTTCCATCATCTATTCAGCTATCACCTTAGACTTCTTGTGTTCACCATGACTTCTCAATTTGTAGAACTGATGCTTTGATCTTCTGATACTATTGAAATAATTTACTGTATATGCTTAAAATCGAGGTCAACACTCTCTAAATGTAAGGCCTAGCATTTTGTATCAACAGAAGATTCTGAAAGCCTTAAAATACTGAGAAGCATAGTGTTTCTAACTTTCATGAGTTTAGATATTTCAATTACAGTATATCCACTCAAAATATCTATAGAATCCTTACAATTTGAGAAAATAATAAATGTCAACAAGATAGACAATGAAAGAGAAGTAGTTTCTCAAATAACTTGATTAAACATAGGTGAATTTTTCTACCTAAGAGAGCAATAGTACAAAAACAAATTTAAATCATACTTTTGGAATAGCTGAATCTTAAAAATATTTTACTAATTCTATACTTGCCAAATTTAATGCTAAAACTTATTTTGCTTTACATTGTTTACTTAGTATATAAAATAGGACAAAATATTTTCCCAAATTGAAAACAGAAAAATGTCCTCAGAGTTAAACAGTTGGAATATGAGTGTCATAAGTTTATTTATAATTAAAAATGTAAATAGTTTAAAGAAAGAACAATGGAATATTAAGAAGAAAAGGGGGAGGAGAAGAAAAGGGAGGGCAAGTTTATAGATATCTGGATTGAGAGCATAAGAGTCACAGTCCAACAGAAGAAACAAAGCAAAAATGGGAAGTGGGAGTTATTCTCATGTGATTTAACTGCTACAGGATCTGTAATTTACTTTGTCCAAAAGGTCTTTGGAAATAGTGAGCCTGTATTCTATTGAAGGAGGAAAGACAGTAAAATTGCTAAGACAATGTGCATTTGAAATGACACAGTGCCGGATTGCTACCATGATACCTATTAGATTTACACTTTGATCAAAGTTGCTTAAAAAATGAAGTCTCAGTGTCCATTCTGATAAAAAGATCATAATTTTCAATTTACACACTGTTTGACAAGATCAAACTAGATCACATACATGCAGTTCCCTTGCAACTCTTCATGCCATTTTATTATCATTTCTGTCTTTCTTAGTTTCTGTCATTTTTTTCCTGCATTTGTGATAGCCCCAGGAATTCAGAGAGCTATTTTTCAGAATCTATAGTCTCTAAACACAGGGGGAAGGATTTTAAATGTATTTTATCAAAGGAACATGACTTTCTAAACACCACTTTTATCAGATTTACACACTTTCCCTCCTGGCCTAGTTTTATTGTGCCAGTGATCCCTGGCACATTTCCAAGATAATGATGGCAAAACCTGACGGATAGAATGATGTTAATGCTACGGGAGAACGTGACTGGGGCTGTGGAGGTGTGCATAATGACTCATGAATGTCCCCGAATACAAATGTGCAGGTCCAGCACGATGCAAAGAGAGCTTATGTGAACATCGTCACTCAGGACGCACTCTGGATGACATGGGTCAAGCATGGAGACCGCGTCATGTCACCTCTTCAGTATATGCTCCCAGCTGGCTTTTTCTCCCAAGAACAGAGTGAAGACAGGAAATGCAGATTTTACAATTTCTTCCAAATTCACCAGCAGCCAGATTTTGAGAAGATATGGAAATAATATGTTGATGACACTGTTCTTTTGAGGACTGAAGACTATGATACTTGACGATACTACAAGTTTAATAAATCATTGACTTTTATGGGTGCAATTTTTTAAAGTACTTAGTTTTGTGGTTCGCACTTTGTGAAACCTGCCTTTGATGGCTTGCTATTCCTTCTCTGACTTTATTTTTAAGCCTGATCTGCAGTGAGATTTTGTGCTACCAGTTACAGATAATATATAGAGCCGCAGAAAATTCAGGAAAAAATTCCACCGGTATAATGGTTATCAATAAGGTCATGTCTTCCTAGTCATTTTGAATGATATCAGAATAATGATATTCTGAAGAACACTTGTCTGGATTTACTCTGTGATATTAGATGACAGAGGGAATTTTCCCTCCCCTCTGTAAGGGTTGATAGTACTGCAGCCTAACTGTTCGTGTGCTACAAAGTTCATATTGAATTTCAAGGTTTACACAGCGCGATGTGGACACCTGGCTTTCTGGTGGTAGTTAGGGTTAGGTGAGGTTATGGGAGTGGCTTTTGTGTGTGTGTGTGTGCCTGGGATCGAACTCAAGC
This sequence comes from Hydrochoerus hydrochaeris, assembly GCA_004027455.1. Classification (NCBI taxonomy): domain Eukaryota; kingdom Metazoa; phylum Chordata; class Mammalia; order Rodentia; family Hydrochaeridae; genus Hydrochoerus; species Hydrochoerus hydrochaeris. The sequence goes on along the minus strand of PVLA01003243.1, from coordinate 157,055 downwards.
CCTCATGCTTGCCAGGTAAGCACTGTGCCACTGAGCCCAGGAGTGGTGGTCTTAAAATGAGATTAATACATTTATCTGAAGACTGCCAGATTCTCTCCCCTAAACTCCCCCATCTCCTCACTTCTCATCCTCCTTTCTGTCTTCTCTTCTCTGCAGTCCTCTCCCATCTTCTCTAAGTGGGAGCGCTCATTCACTTGTAAGCCAGGAACCTAAATGATCAGAATCTTAATTCTGGACACCTCAGGCTTCTACATCTGTGAAAAACAATGTTGTTCAACCTGCATTTTATAGCATTTTTATACTATCCCTAGTGGACTAAGGCATACCAGAAAATTCTTAGTATTTTTTTGTAACAGCTGTGAATTATATAATCTTCCATTTGCATTTTGATATATTTAAGTTTTCAACATTATAAAAACTACCTCTTCCGTATTTCCTCAACTTTTCTAATTAATTAACTAAAGAACGAAATTTTACTCCTCTCATGCCCGTAAGACATTTAAAGTAAAATATTCTATTCTAAAATGCTGACAACAAAGTCAAATAACATATATCTAGAGGAAGAAGTCATCCTATGGGCATTTTGAGCTAAAATTTCATCTGAAAATATACCATTTATACCATTTTATTCCAAACACATCTATTTCAAAAGTCCAAATGTGTTGTTTGAAATATGTATGTATCAAGATACATATATATATATACATACACACACACACACATATATATTATACATACATATATTAATGTATATAAATATTCACTGACCCATATTGCAATAAAAAGCAACAAAAACATGAACTGCTTGGTTAAAATTAGATGTAGCATAATGCTAAAAATATTATTTATACCAATATGAGTAACCTAAACAAACAAGTAACTGGGAAATGGTAAAAGTCTGAAAAGTAAGTAATCATCAAGACCCAAACGAAGCTTTTTTCAATTAGATGAAAGAGCAATAAATAAATGGAAAGATGTCTCTTAAAATGTAAACTGTTTTTCTCATATTTCAACAATTATTGAAGTGACATTAATTAGAGAGCAAACAAATCTGGAAGTCTAAGTAATTTCCCTAAACTATTATTTCAAAATCATTAAGGAAGTTTTGACATCTAACATAACTTAGAAATTTTTTTCAATAAAAAAGATTTTAAATACAGTTTAATACAGCCTTAAAGATACACTGCAGTCTCTTGAGAAAAGTGTACATAGTTTTATTGATTTTTCCCACTAGTTTTTATCCCCTAGTCTCAATGGTCTTTCATCATTTTTATTTAGAGGTGAATAAGGGGCCAAATTCAATTTTATTGTACCTTTTAGATTATTATTTATAATCATACTCTAGAACATTGAATATCATTAGCCAGCCACTTAAGATTTCAACCAAAGAAGCAAGGTTTAGAATTCCTCCAGAGGAAACTGAATTTCCCAGTTATTTTATGTAGTTTACATATTTTAAACTACATATTTACATATTTTAAACTACTGCGATGATTTTTAAGGGAAAAAACCAGTAACAGTGTTTACCATTTTTAAGCTATGGTTTGGTTTTATGAAACATAAATGACTTTTAATTTACATCTTGCAATAATTACACAATTGTGATATTACAGTTTAATAGAGATTTATCTTCCATAGATACTTTCTGACAAATCACAAAGAGGATTTTGTGCGACTGGCAAAAATATTCATACTGTAATATTTTAATATTTTTAAACACTTGTAGAAATTTAGATTTTTTAAGAGACCACTAATAAGATTTATACTCTTCCTAGCTCTGGGAAGATAATATAACAAATGAAAATTGTACAAAATTAAGATTTTTCACAGTTGACATGTATATGCACAGTATACATGTAAGTATAAATACATATATACACAAATATATTCATATAGATACATGTAGACCCACGTACATAGACACATGTATGTATATGTATATATTTATAATGGCTATATGTATATTTGTGTATACATGCATTATATATAAACATATATATATATATAATGAGTGATAACATATAATGTATAATGTATATAATGACACATAAACATATACATATATGAATATGTATGTATCCATAGGTACATATTTTCATATATTCAGATAAACACATGTGTATATATGTATAAGTATACATGTGCATGCATGTATGTATATTTGTACATCCATGTGCATATGCATGCAATTTTACACATATATACATGTATGCTAGGTATATTTGATTACATATTTAATCTATAACTTACACATAATGATATACACATTATATGTACATATAAATATATATTATGAAATTATTGTACCAGTGAAGCTACTTGAAAAGGTTTTGAAATTTGAGTGTATTTGATCTTGAGTTTTGACTACCTCTTTGCTTACTATTGGAATAACTACCTAGGAATTGGTTTTAAGGTTTGACACAATCAGGCGTTCAAACACATTCCAAAACAATGTGGATAGATTAAATTTTACTTTTGTTACCTATTTGAACCACAGAATACTTATGTACCTACATCCGTATACTGGCTCTACCCATTGTCTTACGAGCAACTGATGTTCACCACCGTCTTCCAACATGAGTGGAAGAAGCAATGAACTCAGCATGAGACAGCTTTTCAGATATTTTGTGCCCTATGCCACATGTTTTATGTAAGTATTTTATCAAACTACTTTTTGGTTAGATATTTTACCTACACAGAACTTATTTCAAGCATAATAATTTATCTGTCATTAATGCCATGTCACTATGTTAACTACTCTTTTAATAATAATTAAATTATCAAAAACAATCACATCACAGTCTACAGTGATTCATGAGAATTAAGAAGAATGAGAAAAGGGAAAATCAAAAGAAAAAAATATATATATGGCTACACCACTACTGTAAAGACAACACCGGCCAATAGATATTTTTCATATGATATAGCTGGTAATATTAAAATATTCATAATTTTTTTAAAATTACTTAAGAATTCTTGTTTTTTTACAACTACATATTTTCATGAACCTAGATTTTTAAAAAGTGTTATTTATCAAAATGAAATCATCTAACATACTAAATGCAGAAGAAGATATGAGAACATGTATTGCCTATTAAAGAAAACAATGTAATGTATAACATTCATCCGGCATTGAAAATTTTTATAATTAAGTACGTACTGTTTGTAAAAGCACATTCTGGGCTTCTTAAGGGAACTTTAGGTAGATTACCAATTAATTGTAAAAAAAAAATTTAAAAGTGAAGTATGTTGAACATCATTAGATATATTGCATAGTAAAAGATTTGATTACTGAAAAAAATGTTTAAAAGTGTGACACTCCTAAGGTAGAGTGCTTTATAGCCATTGTCTTATATCAAAACTTTTTATATTTGATAAAGAAAGACATTGCCTGTTTTGGTGACATAGCCTGGAATTATATAATGTTCCTCACTAGTTTTTTGTATTTATTTTCAATTCTTTTCTATGTCACCATTTGAGGTTTTCCTTCACATTCTTGGATAATCATTTTTATTTTATCTTTTTCTTTTTTCATAACACAGGGCTGGGGATTTAGCTCAGCAGCATAAGCACCTGCCTTGCAAGCACGTGGTCATGAGTTCGATCCCTGGTACGGATTAAAAAAAAAAAAAAAAAACTTTTTTCATAACACTTTCAGCCTCACTTCTGAGATTTCACAGTATCTTTTGGGTTCTGTTTTACATTTCAAAAAAGTTTTACATAGGCTATAGATTCATTAGGATTTTTATTTATGATTGTATGTTTGTTGATTATTAACACTCAACTCTGTTTTCATTACAGTGAGAGGTAATAGTATATTATTGGTTATGATCTTTTTATCTTAAATTATAGGAATCATTATAGAAGTTTTTATGTCATTTTTTCCTAAACAATTACTTGAAGAAAATTATGGCGTACAGGAGTTAGAAACATGGTCCTTTGTGGTTCAGAATTTCCTTATCGCCAAGACTTGGTTTCTATTTTTTCTCAGAAAATAAACTGAGAAACATTTTTGAACAATGTAGTCTTTCTTTTTCTCTTTCTGCTACAGTGAGAGACTATTCTGTTAAATATGGCTTTTGCATGTGATCATGTTTCAAATACTTTCGAGTTCAGGTATGTTTTCTTTCATTGTCTTTAATCTTACCATCTTAGGGGAACTCATTCAGGATTTGTGACAGGATCCACTAAAGGTTAGATATGCATACTTAATGGTATTTTGAAGTCTGTAATCTTACAAACATTTTGCATGTGTCATAATTTTATTTATAGGTTCAAAACCATGTCCCTATTGTTTTTTACTCACAGATACACCTTGAAAAATCAATATATGAAACAGAATAATGTATTTTTAGATTGTCTCTCAAGTTTTTCATATTATTTTGTACAGAATTTAATCCCAATTTTAGGTTCAATTTTCAAAGCTCAAAGAACTTTCAGGACATTGTTTTAGGTCCCTTTGTGCTACTTCTTTTATCTTTAATATTTTGTGAATAATTATCAGTCACATTGGTAAAAATAAAATATTTACTGACACTATCTTTGATTCCTGTGAACATAATCTTTTATTCTATTTTATATTTTAATATATTCTACTTTATATTTTATAGTCTATTCAAATTTAAACCATGTAAAGATAATACCTGCTCCTTTTCTCTCATTAAAGTGTCTGCTTTTAATTCATACTTGAACAAAATTGCCTCAAATGCTTTTTTGCCTTTCAGAAATTAAATGCCCTTAATGATTGCTCCTTTTTTATTTCTTGTCAAATATAAAACATGTTTGAGAAATTTTTATATAATTACATTTCCAAAAGTGTATGTAATGCCCATGAATATACCTATGTGTATATAAAACAGCTCAAAATAAGAAAAAGGGTCTCACTTCTCTAGAAACAGTTAACTTGGTTGGGTAATACTCTCTGCCTCCTGCCATCTTGAAAATCATGCTGATTTTATTGGTCTGATTTTGTATTTTTTCCCATTAACTTTGTTTTTAAAGGCAATTGTGCTGAAGAAGTAGCAGTGTTCACTGACAGCTTACCGTAGCTCCATGTCACCCTTGGAGATCTTTAGTTCTCTGTAATGTTTTTGTGGGTTAGATTGCTAATGAGCTGTCTTCTCCAAACTAACTGTCAGTTCATCGTACTATGCTGATTTAGCAGTGCCACCTCTAAACTCCCTATGTGAGCATTGTAAAGAACGCTTATCAGCTTTGTAAACTCTCTCAGTTTCCAATATTGAAAGGACTGACCATGCTAAATTTGATCCATTGTGCTACATGGTTTCCTTAGACAAATTAAGAAATGAGAGGTTTATTATAACCTTCTGAACATGTCTTTTGCATGACTATAAACATAGTTGAATAAAACTACTCTTACTTTACAGTTTTATAAATGTTCTTGGTGAAGAAGTATTAGATTTTCAAACCATGTTAGTGTAATATTCATGGAATGGGCAGCTCATAGAGCAAGAGTATATAGCCTTAAAAGGAGAATTTATTATTGTAAGACAATAATACATATATAAGGCAAACAATTCCTTAATAATTCATTAGGAATTCTTCATATCAAAAAATAAAATCCTAGTCATCCTGACTTAAATAATAGAGGGAACTTACTTATTAAAAACTATCAAGAGGAAGGAGCTAAGATGGCCAATCAGTGAGCAACAAAATAAAGAGCCTCCCTGTGGGAAACAACTCATATGTCAGAATAAAACATCCTGGAGAGATTCAGACAGAGGGAGATGGATCCTCTCTACACAGGAACAAATTAAAGCAAAATAATAAACTGGTCAAACACACAGGCTTGGGGCTACCATTGGAACAGCTAAAATTTGAGGCGATGGCACTTTCAGAGCAATCTGCTGAGCTGGCTGAACTCACGCTGGCCATGACTAGCCACAACCTGCCGTAACAGGCCATGACCCGTAGAGCTGCCTGAACTCACTACCGCTGTGACTCACAGGACCACAGTTGTGCTGAAGTTAGGGGCTGATAAGCCCAATGGAGAACAGAGCCCTTGAGGAACCTCCATTAAGCTGCAGTGAGTGCTGGGAATAAGACCCCCCATGGGAAAGGGGTGACCAAAATGGATGACATGTTGGAATCAGGCAGGAGGAGCCTGAACTAGGAATGACAGTGACTTTAGTTGGTTGCTCCCTTCCCAGAGCAGATTGGTTGGATTTGCTTGGCCTGGGTCACTCCCCTGGCCGGGACCCAATAAGCCATCCCAAACCAATTCCCTACTGGCAGCACACACTAACCTGGTGAAGGCCGCTGAAGGTTGACTGGCCTAGTGGGGAGGGGCAAGCATATGCAGCCCCTGCTTACACCTCAGTGACAAGAGCAAATAGGAGAGGGCAGAAATCCTTCACCAGCATGCTTCAGAAGAACCATAACCAACAAAGTAAGGGGCTGTGACTTCCAATATATACCTGTATGGAAGAAACCAAAAACATGACAAGAGAAAGAAACAAGAAAAAGCCCCCAGCTCAAAACCCTGAGAACAGTGATCCAGGAGAGAGAAATACAAAAGAGATTGAGAGAATAAACATGTAACATCAGACATGGCATCAATGGACATTAAGAGATATCTTTGGGACCTCAAAGACAAGCTCAAAAGTGAAATATTAAATCAGGTAAAGCAAGATATAAGTAGATTAATGAACGAAATGCTAAGCATCTCTCAAGAAGATACAGATGAAAGAAAGTAGGAACACAAAAAAGGAGAGAAATGTTCAATAAAGAATATATAGAAAACTTAGAAGACATGAAGCAGATTCAAAGAGATTACCAGGGAATTAAAAACTCCATTGAAACCTGGCAAAATTGCTTGAAAGAAACTAAGGATAGACTACCAAAACTTGAAGACAAGTTTGCAATGTGTAATCATGAAAGGAAAGATCTCTGAAAAATAGCAAGGAAACAGGCAGTAACAATACAAAGGCTAGAAGACAACAAGAGAATCTATAATTTAAGAATAAAAAAGGAAAGATTGCTGAAAAATAGCAAGGAAACTGGCAGTAACAATACAAGGGCTAGAAGACAACAAGAGAATCTATAATTTAAGAATAAAAAATGTGAGTGAAGAATCCAGAAAAAAACCAGGGAAATTACAAAGGCTATTCATGGAAATAATTAAGGAAAACTTCCTAAGCACAGGAAAAGAAATAATATTCGAATATATAGTGGCATACATAACTCCAGCCACCTACAATCAAAACAGAGCTACACCCAGACATGTAATAATCAAGATCCCAGAAATTCATTATAAAAACAGAATATTAAAAGCTGTCAGGAAAAAAAACAAATCACCTATAAAGCAAAACCCATCAAGTTCACAGCAGACTTCTCGACACACACCATCAAACCAAGAAGAGCTTGGAGCAAAGTATTCCAAGCCCTGAAAGAAAATAACCTCCAGCCCAGATTGATGTACCCTGAAAAACTGTCACTAGAAATTAATGGAGAAACAAGATGTTTCCATGACAAAGACAAACTGGGGCAATTTGTGACCACCAACCCAACCCTACAGATACTGAAGTACATTCTAGAAAGAGAGAGAGAAAAAAATACCACTATTTCAGGAACAGTGGCAGAAAGGCCTCAATAAACAGGGCAGAGAATATAATGAAAGAGAAAGTAGAAAAACAATGGCAGAAAAATAGCATAGCAGAAATGAGGAAGAGAAGATTGGCTATAATCTCTAACATAGAAGGCCTTGATACACTAAAAAAAAAAAAAAAAAAGACAGGCAAAGTAGTTCAGGAGGTAGGGTCTATTGAGATGTTCTGTATAGGAACTATAATCAACCTGAGAGAGGGTTATGGACTGAAAATCAAATATGAGAAAATAATGCTCTATGTGACAGGGTGCCAGAAAGAAATAGGAGCAACTTAACCACCACCTGCAGATAGGTTGGAAAGACAGAATACTTCTGTGAAGTACAGAAATATTCAGCTATAATGAAGGAAACCTTGAGGCTTTTGTGGGTAAAGGAATACAACTTGAGATCAAGTTCAGGAGTGAGAAGGTTCCAAACCACTTAGATAAAAGGCAAGCTGCCCCTCCAATCTAAAAACTGAGGGAGTTGGTGGGACCCAAAATGCACAGCACCCTGTGGGGGTGAAAGGGGAGGAATAGTCTAAAAAAGAGAAGCCAGAGGATATTGTTAATAGTGTATCAGGATTTAAAACCCACATTACTCACACTACTCTGTTTAGATGGATTATATTCTGTTCCAGTCATTCTACCTGTACTAGATTTGAGGGCACAGTCAGCTATCCCAAAAATAGCAGCATATAGTACAGTAATCATCCTTAATTTCCTATTAACTTAATCTGAATTTCTGTATAACTTACACTGTTTTACCATGACTGATTTTAATTGAATCTGGTTTGTTAGATTGCTGTTTTGTATTGACAGATTATATTCAAAACTGTTATGATTGATAGTATCAAGTCTGAGGGTATAGGCAACTACACTGAAGATGACAAGATTAACTAGGATATTCACTCTGGTTTGATTATTGCCTGTCTTTGAAGTTTTACATTGTCTATAATGTTTTATTTTTACTAACATTGTTATGTACTGCTGTATTCAATTATATTGCTATATTCAATTATGACTGATGATATGGACAATTCTATTGAAGATAATGAGAGACAATACAGTAACCATTGTATATCACCTTGTACCTTGGTTTTATATGACTTTTTGGTTCCATGTTTTTATAGGAATTTGTTTAGTTTTGTCTTGCTTTGTTTTGTTTTTCCCTCTAATACAGAAAGGATAGAAATACATGTAGAGACTTATACATGTGTAGCTATTTACAGTCTCACTGTTTGAATGTCTACTTTGCATGCTTTAATCTTGTAACTTGAACAACTATTTCTAAGAGGATAATATGCAATTTATCAAGTAGTGATTTCTTACTGTTTATCTTTTTTTGAAATTCTGTATTATTTCTAGCCTTTTCCTGATATTTTTTTCCATTTAAATTAAAAAATAAAACCTATTGAGTCCAGTGTGAGGGAGCCTCTGCCACAATTCCTATGTCTGGTAGCTAAGCTCAGCCTCATAAACCCCTTTCATATTGAATTTTATAGCAATAAATATCCACTCAGTTCTGCATTGTTCATTCAAAATAGAATCCAAAGTTTGAAATCAGATTTGTTGGCTTGAATATGACTAATTTTTTTCTAATACTACACAAACACCCAAAAAAACCAAACCACACCAAAAACAGAATGTTGAAGAATCTCTGTTGGAGAAGTAAAAAATGAATAACTACAGGAAATATAGTTCAGTTGCACAGTGCCTGCCTGGCAAGCATGAGGTCCTGAATTCAATTCCTGGTACAAAAAGAAGCAGCAGCAGAAACAGAAACAGAAGCAGCAGCAGAAACAGAAGCAGCAGCAGAAGCAGCAGCAGCAGCAGCAGCAGCAGCAGCAGCAGCAGCAGCAGCAGAAGAAGAAGAAGAAGAAGAAGAAGAAGAAGAAGAAGAAGAAGAAGAAGAAGAAGAAGAAGAAGATTCTGTTTCAGCACTATCAAACCTGTGAAGCATTTGTTAGTACAATACTGGGATTCTTCTCACACTTATTTGTTTCCCCCTTACTCTTCCAAAAATTCTGTCATCATTTTTCTATGATTCTACCTGTGCAAGGTAAAAAGTAGTTTGACTGTTTATGCTTTCTGCAAATCATATATCTCAATATTAAATATTTCTTTGGGGTCTCATATACAGAACCTTATTAAATATGAAATCATCAGCCTTCATGCTCTACATTTGTTATGTTTTTGTGGGGGTAGAGTTGGAGGTATACCAGGAATTGAATGCAGGACCACGTGCCAGCCTGGCAGACACTGTGCCACTGAGCTATATACCCAGTCCCTGTATAGTTTTGCTTTGCTTTTTTTTTCTTTTAACACAAATCCAAGTTTGATTACTTTCTTTTGTTTAGATAATCTCTTCCTGTGAACCCAATAATGGGTCTCTATTCTAAGAATGTAAATTAGATCTGTTGTACCCCAAAAGGCTGCACCCCAAAATAAAAGGAAAATTGTAAAAAGGCCAAAGAATAAAAAGGCCAAGACGTCTTGGAGGGAAAAGAAGAGAGTGCTTTTTATTTAGGTTGGTATCCAGCGACACAGAGTGAGGGTGGAATTTACACTGATGTGAGACTAGACTAAGATTTGGGGGTAGTTTATAAAGGGGAAAAACCACAAAGATGTGGGGGGCCCCACACCTGTGCATTCCTGAGGAAACAGGACATCCTGTTTTTTTTTTTTAAAGGTCAAAGGGAGTGGCACATACAGAACAGAATGGCGGCCCTTGAGTTAGATTACAACATTCCCCACTGATTTTTGTCAGTGAGCCAAATCATTGGCTCATAGTTGAATCTATAGCTACTAGCTTATAACCCTGAGTAGCTAAGACCATCAGCTTGACAGCCTGTATCCGGCCCTTTACATAAGATACCAGTTTATTTATGATACAGAGACCGATAGTTACACCGACTAAAAGCACTATTAGGGGTCCTATGGCTGCTGATATGAGGGTGGACAACCAAGGGGAGAATGAGAGCCAACGTTTAAGCCAATTTTTTCCTGTCATTTGAGCTTGTTCCCTTTCCTGTAGGCGTTTCTTAAGGGCAGCCATATTTTGTCTTATGACTCCAGAGTGGTTTGTATATAAGCAACAGGTTTTCCCTAAGGCCAAACAGAGACCTCCCTCTTTTAGAAAAAGAAGGTCCAAGCCTCGATGGTTTTGTAAAACCATTACAGCTAAGGAGCTTAGAGACTCTTTTAATTTAGATATAGAGTTGCCAAGGCTAGCTAAGTCTTGGTTAATGAGTAGTGTGGTGTCTGTAGTTTTAGTCTCCTACTATGAAACTAGATATACTTAATCCTATTGATCCATCCATCTCAATTCCAAGTAACACATTTCCAAGCATAACAGAAGAATTCCTTCTCGGGCGAGTATGAACAATACTGAGAGTATAATCTCATTTTAATAGAAACATTTTGCAGTAAAGGTTCACCAGTCTTATGAATGAATTGCCAAAACTTATCTAATACTGTCAAATTCTAAACAGATTTGGTTTTTTTCAAACCTGTTACTGGTAGGTACTATAAACCAAGGCAAATAAAATTCACATCTCTTCAATCTTTTTACAACTTACTGCACACCTTTAAGTTGAGCTTTTTTATCTTCTTTTATATTCTGGCACAGCCAGACATTTTACTTGAAGACAAAACCACTTTCTCTGTCCCTCTTTTTTTTTTTTCTTTTTTACTTATTACCAGTCAATTTTCTTCCTCTTGCTTTTCAGACAACATTAAAATTTTCAATAAAATCCTTGAAGTGATTTTCTTTCAGTAGTCTAAAATATTGAATCACTCCATGTGTTTTCACCATCTTAAAATGCTACACTTCACTGTAAATTTGAAATACTTCAAACATATTTTATGCAAGTTTTAGGTGACAATATAAAAATTTTAAATTTTGCATGTATGGCTTAACAAAGAATGCTGGTAGAATTTCAGTATTTGGAAAATTCTGAATTTTAGCATATACTGTAAATATCACAATTGATTGTACTGAAAAGTCATGATGAATCTACAATCAGAAAAACTCATTAACTTCATACATATTTCATCTGATTAAAAATATGAGGCTTGTATGTTCTAAATAATCCAAGAAAATATATTTTTAAAAGGCCACAATTTAACTGTAATCTGAATACCTTTAGCTGCCATTAAAAATAAAATAAAATAAAATGTAAAAAGAAAGGAAAAACAACCCCAGATCTTCAGAAGCCAGACTTTGGAAGCCAGATCGATGTCCCTGGAAGAGGCCTCAGGTGCTGGGTGCTGTTGTCTGAATAAGTGGTGAGTTGAAGTCAGGAATGGCTGAATTGCCTGGAGGGACTTAATAAGGTTCTGGTTAGCAAGATCAGCAAGCTTTTTCTCAGATATCTTATGGATGAGGGGTGGTGTTCTCCCATATAGTGTCTCAAAAGGGGAAATTCCAGCAACATAGAGAGTACAACTCGTGCTCAAGAGGGCAAAAGGAAGGAGACTCACCCAGTTTTCACCAGTTTCTAAGGCCATTTTTGTTATCACCATTTTTAAAGTCCTATTTATCCTTTTTACTTGTCTTGAGCTTTGAGGCCAGTATGCATGCACAATGACATTTCCAATCAATCTGTAAAGCCTGAGTTAATTTTTGGGTCACTTGGGCTATGAAAGCTGGGCCATTATCGGACCCCATAGATAAAGGCAAGCCGAATCGGGGTATAATCTCATATAAGAGGTTTTTTTTTACTACTATGAGAGCTGACTCTGACGTGGTAGGGTGTGCTTCTAACCAGCCAGTGAAAGTGTCTACCATTACCAACAAATATTTATGTCCTTGTAGCCCCGGCTTTCCCATTTCAGTAAAGTCTATTTCCCAATGTTCTCCTGGCATGGTTCCTCAAAAATGCTTTGTCTCAATTGGCAGTTGTTGCTTTGGATTTACAAGTTGACATTGTGGGCATCTGAGGCTTGCAGACTGGGCAATCTTGGACAATTGAGGAATAAAATACCATTCTGAAAGAGATGAGCCAGTTTTGATCCTCCCAAATGAGCTGACCTATGAGCCTGCTGAATAAGTTCACTCCCGAGTGCCTCTGGCAATAGGACTCGTTTGTCAGAAAGCTGATACCAGTCTCCAGGGATATCAGGCTTGGCCTGGAGGTGGGTTGCTAGATGGAGGTCCTTTTGAGTATACACAGGTTCTGATTAAGTGGGAGGAATCAACAATAATGTGGGGGCCATCTCAGTTCCCACTGATTTTGTAGCTGCCTTTCGGGCTGTGGCATCTGCCAAGTTGTTTCCCCTCATAACAGGATCATGGGCCCTACAATGTATAACTGCAACCTTTCCTGGCATCCAGATGGCGGCCAGTAGATCAAGTATCTGGGGGGCATTTTTGATCTTTTGTCCCCCAGAGGTCAACAGGTCCTGTTTTTGATAAATGGTTCCATGGGCATAGGCCGTTGTAAATGCATATCTGCTGTCAGTATAGATATTGACTCGCTTCCCTTCTGCCAGTTTGGGAACCTCAGTGAGAGCAATAAGCTCAGCCTTTTGAGCAGATGTACCTGGCTCCAGGGCTTGCTCCCACAAAACGGGATTCAGTAGTAACCACTGTGCCCACGACTCTCTTACCTTGATGGATATAGCTACTCCCATCAGAGAAGTATGAGGGGGCCTCAGGCAAGGGCTCATTAGTCAAATCTTGTTGGAGACTTTGGAGGTGAACTATTACCTCAGAACAGTCATGGAGAGACGCGGAAGGATCACCATCAGGCAGCAACATAGCAGGATTCAACGTTGCAGTTGTCTTGTAACCAATGGAGGCAGGGTCTAGAAGTAGGGCCTGATAATGCATAATCCTGGCACTGGACAGCCATAGGCTCGGTGGGGCCTTGATTAGAGTTTCCAGGGAGTGTGAGGGAACAACAATAAGCTTCTGTCCAAAAGTCAACTTTTGAACCTCCTTTACCAATAAGGCCACTGCAGCTACTATTTGCAGACAAGGAGGCCACCCAGTGGCCACATTATCAAGCCTCTTAGATAGATAGGCCACTGGATGTTGCCAAGGTCCCAAGCTTTGAGGTAATACTCCTTTAGCTATGTTCCTTTTATCATCAACATAGAGAGAGAAGGGCTTGTGTAAATCAGGCAAAACCAGTGCAGGTGCTTCAGTGAGGGCCCCCTTTAGCTGATTGAAGGCCTGATCTTAAGTCTCAGTCCATTTTAGGGGGTCTTGTGTAATCCCCTTTAAAGCATCATAGAGAGGTTGTGCCACCTCTATAAAATTAATGATTCAAAGCCTGCAATACCCTACAGCTCCCAAAAATTCTCACATCTGTTTTTTCTTCTTGGAAACAGGTACCTGTAAGATAGCCTGTATTCTTTGTGAGGACAGAGTCCTTTTTCCTTCATGAATTTGGTACCCCAATTAGGTTACACACTGCTGACAGAGCTGGGCCTTTTTAGCAGAAACTTTATATCCTAGCTTACTTAGAGTCCACAAAAGGGCCTCAGTGGCACTTATACACTTCTCATGAGAATCAGTGGCTATCAGGAGGTCATCAACATACTACAACAGCCTTACATTGGGGTACTCCTCTCTGTAGTTCATATCTCTGGCCAGGGCCTCATCGAATAGGGTGGGTGCATTTTTGAATCCCTGAGGTAGGTGTGTCCAAGTTAGTTGTTCAGACATTCCTGACACAAGATCAGCCCATTTAAAGGCAAAAATGGGTTGGCTTACTGGAGTGATGGGCAGGGTAAAGAGAGCATCCTTCAGGACCACTAACGAGTACCAAGTTTGATCTGGGCTCAGCAAGCTTAACAATGTATAAGGGTTGGGCACAGTAGGGTGGAGAGTCATGACTCACTTGTTTACCTCTCGGAGATCCTGCACTAGTCTGTAATCTTGGGTTCCAGGCTTTTGGACAGGTGGTAACAGAGTGTTCCAGGAAGAGACACAGGGTTTTAAGATATTATATTCTTTTAGCCTTGCTATATGCTTAGCAATGCCTTGGCGTGCCTGCAGATTATAGGATATTGCTCTAGCCAGATTGGGGTTGCCTGCAGGAGGAGCTCTATGACCAAGGGAATCTGATGTATCACTAGGCCTGGGGGATTGTCCTCTGCCCAAACGTTAGGGATCTCCTGTCTCCAGCACTGCAGAAGCCTATCGTCACCTAACACCTTAGGTTCTTCTAGCAAGAGGTATCCTTCCCCCTCAGGATAGAGAGCATACACCTTTGTGCTATGGATTTCATCAGGTGCTTCAGAGCCTAGTGTCATGGTTGGAGCCCCTGCTTCAAAACTGAGTTGGACCTTTAATTTGTGTAAAAGGTCCTGCCCTAAAAGAGGATCTGGACACTCCAGCACCCAGAGAAACTCATGAGAGATAGTCTTCTGCCCAGGTGTGGCAAGCCAGGCTTGCAGTTTTGGATAGACCTTTTCAGTACCAGTGGCTGCTAATACTTTCAGTTTCTTTTTTGTCAGAGTCCCTAATGGCTGTGTCAAAACAGAATGAGCCACTCCCGAGTCTAGCAGAAAATCAACCAGTTGGCCCCTCACTTGTAAGGTTAGCCTGGGTTCAAGGGGGGGCAGCAGAACCCTGACCCCCTCAATCTTGGGATAATAGAATATTTGCATCTTTTTTCTCTTTTCACTTTTAGTCTGGGGCAATTTCTACGCCAATGTCCCATTTCTCTGCAATAAGCACATTGATCCTTATCTAGTGGAGGGTGCTCCTTGCCTCTTTGGTCATCCTTGCCTTTGCTATTTGGAGGCATAACTCTTGCACTTAAGATTTCCAGCACCCTGGTTACCTTTTTACCACTGATCTCCTGCCAGCTCTCCCGATTATCAAATACTTTATGAGCAATTTCTATGAGCTGACTAAGGGGAGTCCCTTCAAATCCCTCAAGCTTTTGCAACTTTTTTAACATCTGGGGCCGATTGAGTTACAAAGGCGACATTAATGCCCTTGTGTTCTCAGGCACAACCGGTCTATGGGTGCATAAGGACAATAGGCCTCTAATAACAGCTCTAGATAATCCGATGGAGATTTAGTACCCAATTGTCTTACCTCTGAAACCTTGGACAGATTTGTTTGTGAGTCTTTTGGCTGTGCCTCTGAGGGCTCTAAGGAACAACTGGCGATACTGGGCTAGAGCCTCCTTACCTTCCATGGTATTGGGGTTCCAGTCAGGTTGAGATAAAGAGAAATTCTGGTTCAGGCAATCTGGGTCTGAAGACGAATTTCCATCTGGATCCAGCACTGCCCTTCGTCCCAATGCCTGAATGCGCTCTCTCTCCTCCGGGGTGAATAACACCTGCAGTATCTGCTGACAATCATCCCAAGTGGGAAGATGGGTAGAGAAAATGGATTCTAAGAGAGAAATGAGCACTTGGGGGTCCTTAGAGAACAGTGGGTTTTGCACATTCCAATTATATAGATAGGAAGTAGAGAAAGGAACATAGACAAAAGTGGGGCTTAGAGTTGGGCATCTCCCGAAAGTGGCAAAGCGCGGGAGTAGGGGCAGTGGAGGAGGAATTTGGTGACTCTGGGTGTGGTCGGCTCCTGTTCCAGATAGGGCTCCATGGACAACAAGGAGGTTCCTCTTCTTTCGGCGGTGCTGGTGGTGCCGCAGTGGAGCCGACAGGCGGTAAGGGGGCGGTAGCAGCTCGTCCACATCTCCCTGGAGTAGGATTGGTGGGGCAGGTGGTTTAGATTTCGGTTTTTCCCAACCAAGGAAAAGCATACATAAAGATACTTACAGAGTACCGACCCAACGAAATGACTTGAGAAAAGAATAAAGGGAGGCCCTTTTGGGGGTGCTTGGGGTTAATCCCAGAGAGCCCCCAAATGTTATACCCCAAAAGGCTGCACCCCAAAATAAAAGGAAAATTGTAAAAAGGCCAAAGAATAAAAAGGCCAAGATGTCTTGGAGGGAAAAGTAGACAGAGCTTTTTTATTTAGGCTGGTATCCAGCGACACAGACTGAGGGTGGAATTTACACTGCTGTGTAACTAGGCTAAGATTTGAGGGTGGTTTATAAAAGGGAAAAACTGCAAAGATGTGGGGGGGCACCATACCTGTGCATTCCTGAAGATAGGGGACATCCTGTTTTTTTTTTTTTTTAAGGTCAGAGGGCGTGGCGCATGTAGAACAGAATGGAGGCCTTTGACTTAGAGTACAAGATCCACTTTCCTTCTGTCCCTGCCTTAGATTTGATTACAACCAAGACCATAAACTAAGAGAACTTATTGCAGTAATGAACTGATTATGTGAATGTGGACAGGAGACATGATAGATAGAGATAGAGATAGAGATAGAGATAGAGATAGAGATAGAGATAGAGAGATAGAGAGAGAGAGAGAGGGGAGAGGGGAGAGGGGAGAGGGGAGAGGAGAGAGAGATCCAGACATCTCACTCTAGTACTTGCTAGAGTGTTTGTTTCAGTGTCACCTTGCTCTCTGTCATCTTGCTCTTGCTTTAGAAAGTGCTTTATTGTCTGTGCCTTGTGGAGCCGTATTTCTCTCTCCCCAACAATTACTGTCTGCTTGCCTTTGATGCTTCTAGTAATGACTGCAACAGTTAGGGTTTCCAGGAAGATGCTTTTCTTGGGCACTTCCCTAACTCTTCTGTGGTTTACTTGGATGAATATGGATTTTTCAAGACACATTCTTGAGGTGAGGGTCCCTTAGGATGAGATAAATCAGAAGGACATAGTTAAATAAATTTCCTATGTGCTATAGATATGTGTCTGTGTGACCATTGCTTACATTCCTCTCAACTTAAGGTTGCATAAAGGAGCATTTCTGTCATATTTTCTGTTAAGAACATTTGGATTTAGAAAAAGTTATTACATCATTTGTATAGTGAGTCACTGATAAGATAAAAACTCATATTGGGATCAGTGAACCTATTTAAATATGAGTGTAATCAATTGTATTCACCTGAAATCTAAGTACAATTGTGTGTTTTTAAAACTTTCATATATGACATATGATTTCTTCAAGAAGTGTTATGTGAAATAACAATAAAAATTGCTTTAGTTTTGAGCTAATTGCTCTTTAATGCTAATATGTTACAATGAACATAGTGTGGATCACTAACATGGGAAGTACATGCATTTTATTTTTATTTTTAATAATCCACATAACATATGCAGGAAATGTAACTTGTGTGATCACAACTATTTTTTGGAGAATATATAATATCAATGTTACTTCTGAAGGTTAAGATAAATGAAATAATATAGTTAAAACAGATACTAAACTGCTGCTTTCCTTCACCAAAGAATATTTACAAGACACATGTGAACTTCTAACATAAGCCACAGTTAAACTCACTTGGCCATGTTAATATGTAAGAGCTTTAATAGTATGTTTTCTACAGTAGTAATATATAACCAATAATCTAATGACAGCCAAGACAAATAAACTGTAATTTTAAAAATGTTGCTTTAGGTAGACAAAATGTTTTATTAATCAAAGCTCTAAAGCTGAATTATTTCCTATAATACATTTATCATAATTTCATTACATTTTTCATAAAATTTTAGAAAATAATTTGGTGAGAATTACTCAACAAATCTAATTTCTCTTGGATTCCTAAAAAGGGTGCTTATTCTCATATAAAAAATATGTATTGTCTAGCAAATTAAAAGTTTGTCAAAACCTTTTCTTAGAATGCAAATATGTGATTATTATATATCTAGAAAATATGTGATTATTATATATCAACTCATATTACTAATTTTAAATAATTTCTTTTGCATATTGAGGAACAAGATTAATAAAAAGTAAGTCATGATACACTGACATTGAAGTAATAGATTGAATGTAAAATTTTTAAGAATCTAGAAATCTAACAAGGTATAAGAACATAAAGAACAGTAGGATTTGAATACAAAGACCTTTATTTGCATCTTGGGCTTAATTTATCTTAATTTCATTTTTTATTAGTACGTGGCAGCATTACACAATGATTACATTCATCATGAGGAGAGAGTGTATGTGCAAAATACATGTCAATAATTTTTACTTCCTGTTCCCTTTACCCCTTTTGGTCCCATTCATCTCTTTCTTATTTGCAAAGTATCTATCTCATTTATTCATATTATCTATCTTTTATTTTGTTCTTAAGTTACATTTTATTAGTCTCACATAAGAGAAGACTTGTGGTATTTTTGAACTTGTGTGTCTGATTTGGTTCACTTAAAATTATGCTTTCATTATTCCTACAAGTGACGCAGCTTTATTTTCTTTATAGTATAACAGTCCTCCATGATGTGTAAATACCATTATTTTAATCCATTCCTCTGATGGTGGTCATAACCTTAGACGATTCTACTGTGATGAACTGTGCTCGTATAAACATGGGTACTCATGTATCACCATAGTATGCAGCCTTTAATTATTTAATTATTTGGGGAGATACCTAAGAAGTAGCAATAGCTGTGCTGAACAAATATTTGCATTTTTGGTTTTCTGTGGACATCCATAGTGATTCCCATAGTGATCATTCTGCTTTATTTTCTCACCAGCAATGTAGAAGGACATTTTTTTCCTGCACATCTTCACTACAATTCATTTTTACTTAATTTCTTGATGTTAGCCATTATTTCTGGAGCAAGATAGAATGTCAGTGTTGTTTTAATTCATGTTTCATTAATGGATAAAGATAATGGGAATTTTTCATATATTTACTAGTCATTTGTACTTTTTTTGACAAGGGACATATTTCACTTAGGTTTCCTATTTCTTTATTGGGTCTTTTATTTTGAGAGATGTCAAAATATTAGCTAATTTACACATTAGCTAAAATATGTAAAGAACTTTTTTGAGTTCTTTACATATTTTAGCTAATAGTCTTTTTTCTGAAGAATAACTTTATTTTTGTTTTTGTTTTTTCCATTCCTCAGGTTTTCTCTTAACCTCTTTGGTTGTTGTCTTTGCTTTGATTTTTTTTAATTTGATACACTCATGTTTTGATGTTATTTCCTCTGCAATTGTGATTCTCTTGAGTAAGTCCTTTCTTATGCATATGTCCCCAGAATGTTACCTATTTTGTTTTTAAGCATATTATGTTTTTCTGTTTTAATATTTACAGGTTTAAATTGTTTTGATTTTAGTTCAATATATGATAAGAGGCAGGAGTTTTCTGAAGTTGTTTAGCCACTTTTCCCAGCGTTGCTTATTGAAGAAGCTATCTGCTCTCCAGTGTATATTTTTGGCCTTTTACCACATATCAGGTGACTGAATGTGCCAGTGTTGTTTCTGAATTTTCTATGCTCTTCCATTGATACATATATCTGTTTTTTAGTATTGTGTTTGTTGTTTTTAAATTGTTTTATTTTAAGAGAAGAAACAAAACAAAACCAGAAAAATCAAGATGCAAACAAACCAAAAACAAAGAAGAAATCATAACAAAAGCAAAATATCATCAACACCAATAAAAACGACACGAGCTATATATGTTTCCAAAACAAGATGCTTGGAATTTAACAGTCGCTGTTTCAGTGCATATTGCTATCTTCATCATCAAAAGAGTTGCTCAGGTAGCTTTGTAATACAACTTGACGTCTGGTACTCTGATGCTTCCTGCTTCAATTACCCAGGATTGCTTTTGCAATTCGGGGAGTCTTCTGTTTCCATATGAAGTTTTGGATTTTCTCTAGTTCTTTGAGGAGTGCTGTCGGCATTTTGATTGGGATTCCACTAAATATATATGTCTGTTTTGGAAGTATGATGATTTTTTGATAATATTGGTTCTGCCTATCTGGATGCAGAGGATATTTTTCCATATACTGATTATATATTTGACCATCTTTGCAAGAGTACTATAGTTCTCATTACAGAAGTGTTTCATTTTATTTATTAAAATAATTCCAAAGTACTGTATTTAAGTTTCACTTAGAGTAACTGGGAGGATATTGTTTTCTTAATTTTGTTTCTGCAGGTTGATTATTGGTATACAGGAGTAGTTTTGATTTTTGTGTCTTGATTCTGTATGCTGCTAAATTGGTGAATTTATTAGTTTTAAGAATCTTTTGGTGGATCTGTTTGAATCTTGCATGCAAAGGATCATGTTGTCCACTAATGATAATTTGATTTCTTCCTAGTTTCATATGGTAATAGGTGGAACTTTTCAGGGGTGGCTGGAAAAGGGTGTGCGAATGTGGATTATACCAGTGATGCTGAGATTAAGAAGATGGATAATGGAATCTCCACCCTGAGTGTAGGTGACCACAATCAAGAAGCTAATAGTCTAGATGAAAAATAAAAGGACAGAAAGAAGGTTCGATGGTACTGTCTGATGCCTTCTTACTGCCATGCTGTGATCCATTTCTCCTCTGTGACGCCCTTTTGTTTTAACGTCCTTCTTTGGAGCCAGCTAACTATATGTGGAAACCTCCACAAATTGTGAGCTAAACAAACCATGTATCCTTTAATTTGTGAGTGTCAGATACTGTATCTCAGAGACAAGAAAAGTGACTAAGATACTCTCTTTTACCTGTCCCTTTTACTTGTTTCTTTTGCCTGTCTGGTATGAGTAACATTTTGAGTACTATATTGAATAAGATGATGAAAATGGATTTCTTGTCTTGTTTCTAGTTGTACACAAAAGTCTTTCAAGTCTTCTTTATTAATATGATGTTGGCAGCAGTTTTGTCATGAATGGCTTTCATGAGATTGTTCTTAGGTGTTTTTATACTTGTTTTCTTCTGGTTTCATATGGTAAACAAATGTTGGATTTTGACAAAGGCTTTTTCTGAATCTATTGTGATAATCACTGGATTTTAGTCTTTACTTCTCTTTAAATGATGTATCACTTTTTTTATTTCTATACATAGAAATATTTTTCTGTTTCTGAGACAATGCCTGATTTTTCACATGTTTAATCTCTTTAATGATATATTCTTGTTTTCCAATTGCCAAAATCATATCAGAGAAATTTCATCTATGTACATTAAGGAGTTTAGACTGTCATTTTCTTTTTTGTCAAGACCTTGTTTGGTTTTGAATCAAGGTAAGGGCTAGCTCTAGAAATAAGCTTAGCAGTGTTTCTTTCCTGACAACTGCATTAAAAGTCTGTGGCATATTGGACTGCAACTTCCCTCAAGTTCTTGTAGGATTCAGCAAGGAATCTATAAGACTCTGAGTTTTCCTTTGTTGCTAGGTCTTTACTACTGCACTTTCATTGCCTGTTATTTAAATTACTTTGAATATTTTATATTTTTTGGCTCCATTTTTATAAGTCAAATATATTGAGGAATATATCCAGTTTTTTTGGATCTCCACTTTGTTGGAGTATGAGTTTTCAAAGGAATTATGAATAAACTTCTGTATTTCCCTTGTGTTCATTGTGATTTCAACTTTTTGACTTCCCATCACATTGCTATAGATTTTTTATTTTCTTTGTTTGAGACAACTGGCTAAAACTTTGTCTATTCTGTTATTCTTTCAAAATTCATACCCATTTTTCATTTTTGTTTTTTTTTTTTAGTTTCAAATTTATTAATTTTCTTTCAGATTTTTTAGAATGTACTTTATTATGCCACCTTTGGGTGTGCATTGCTCTTGTTTTTATGTTTTAAATGTCATATTTATCAATCAAAAAACATACAAAGAGTTTTAAAACTGTGACACATATAAGGTAAAAAAATTGAATAGAAAATTAAGCAAACAGATATAACAGTCTAGCATTAACTCAATCAAAGAGGCTGAAAGAATATTAATTGGACAGTATTCAATTTGAACTCAAAGTGAACAAAGACTGCAATGATCATTTAATGCTATAAAAGGAAGTTCTGTACCAAGAACTCTTATGTCTTAATGCACATTTCAATAAACAAAGCACTTAACTACATAAGGCAAAAAAAAAAAATGAAACTGAAGGGAAAATCAGATCCATAAATACTACTGAAAATTTCAAAACATCTCCTTCAGTGGTTAACAAATATAGAAGGTTGAAAAATCTGTAATAAAACAGTTAGAATCCCCAATATCATGCCCCAAGTTGAGTGTGATATTGTATGCAAAACTTGAGAGGACACAGTCCTCTCAAAATCATAAGGAAGTAACCAACTAAAATAGAAACAATGAAGACCTTAACATATGGAAAAAATTAAAATCTTGTGAAGTACACTTTCACCACTTATTGAAGGGAAACTAGAAATCAGCAGGTGACATACATCGAGAATACATTAACATTTTTCTCTGTTTTTTCTATATCTGTCATTTCTTTCACACATTATATATTATTTTTCACGTAAGAAAAAGCATGCATTGTTTAAGCTTGCATGACTGACTTATTTTATTTAACATTTTACTCTCCAGTCCCATCCATTTTCTACCAAATGCCTCAAGTTTATCTTTATGAAAAAGTACTATACCATCTTATTTAGATACTATATTGTCTTTTTTTGAGAAATTTTATTAGTATATATTTCAGTACATAATGATCACATTCACTATAGGGAATTGGTACATATACATAAAATATTTCACTTCTTCTTTCCCTTTCCTACTCTTCACTTTATTTTTGAGTGTATAGGCTATTTCCAAGATTTACTTATGAATTTTGCTGGTATACACATAGACATACATACATCAGTGTGATATGACATTTTTAACCCTTTTGGGTAGATACTTAGAAGAGGAATAGCTGAGTAAAGGGGAAATTTTATTTTTTGTTTCTTTGAGGAACCTTCATATTGATTTGCATAGTGGTTGTAACAGTTTACACTCTCACCAAAAATGAAAAGGGCTTCCTTTCTCCTTAAGCCTCATCAGCACTTTTTATTGTTTGATTTCTTAATGATAGCCGTTCTTTCTGGAGTGAGATTTGGATTTCTAAAATGGGAAGTGATTACATTTCAATGTATTATCAGCTGGTTGTATTTGTCATTTGAGAAGTATGTATTCATTATTAAATTAGGTTTTTTAATTAAGCAGCTTCTAATTCCTTGGAGTTCTTTTAAATATATATTTTATATATTAGTCTTTTTTCTGAGGAGTAGCTGGCAAAATATTTTCCCATTCTGTAGGTTGTCTCTTCTCACTGCTGGTGGTTTTTCTCTGTTCTGTAAAAGCTTTATAATTTGATGTGACCTATTTGTTGATTCTTGTATTATTTGTTGTGTAACTGGGATTTTGTGAAGAAAGTCCTTGTCTATACCTAGAAAGTCTTTGCTATTTTGCATATTCTTGTTTTTCTAATACCTTGAAGTAGGTAACTGTTATTTATTTGTGCTTGCTTTGTTTTCTGATGCAGACATTCCTTATTATAATCTTCCTTCTTAAGAAAGAAAGATTATTAGTTCTTGTAAGTATATTATTAATTCTTGTAAGTTGCACTGAAATTATCAGCAGATTTTAAGCAACAGTTAATTATTTTTTATTTCTTCCTCTAGTCCTTGACTCATGAGTGTATTGTTTATCTTTATATGTTTTCCTTGATTTTTTGGATTATTTTGCTATTGATTTCTACTTTCATTGCACTACAATCTAATAATATGCAGGAGATAATTGTAATCTTTCTATATGTATTTAAGCCTGATTTATGTGCTAATATATGATGTATTTTGGAAAAAATTTTATGTACTACTAAAATAATGTCTGTTTTGTTGTTGGTTGGAGACAGTGTGTAGATATCTATTTAGTCCTTTTGTTAAAGGGCGTGGTCCAACTCAAGTTTCTTTGCTGATTTTTTGTCTTGTTAATAATCTATTTCTATGAAATTGTTTTGAGGTTTATCTTATCTTTTATTGTCCAGTAGCATTTGTTTTACAAGATTGGATTCTCTGGTATTTGGTGTGTATATATTCACAATTGTTATTTCTTCCTGTTGTATTATTCCATTAACTAATATTTAATTGATTTCTTTGCCTCATCTCAGTGTTAGCTTGAAACACACATTGTCTGAGAATAGTGTCCTGCTTATTTTAAGGATCTTGATGCACAGAATGTTTTCCATCTTTTGAATTTTTAGTCACTGAATTTGTTTGTAGATTAAATGTTTTTTTGTGTGTGTACAGCATATCATTGAGTTTTTTCTTATGATCCATATAGTTGATCAGTGTCTTTTAATTGGAGTGTTATTATACATTGATATTTATTACTGAAAGGCAAGGATTTTGATTTATTACTACCACTGCATTATTCTCAAGTTGCTAATTCCTTATTTTCTCTCCAGGTTACTGGCTCCACTCTACTTTATCTACTTATTCATACAAATATTTTGGCCTCATTATCATCATTTTTTCCTTTTAGTAGCATTTCATGGAATTTAATTCTTTGTTAATTACATCATTCATATTTTTTATTGTTCTGATTTTCTCAAATAACTCTTTATTACTGCATTCTGTAACATCATTAATCATTTTGTTTTAGTTCATTTCTTTTTAATTGCATCATCTTTGAGCTAGTATTCTATGGATGTTGTGTGTGTGTGAGTGTGTGTGTGTGTGTGTTTTCTCCTTTGTATCATTTCCTATAATTCAGTTTTTGTTTCTGTTTTCTTTCCGTCAGTGCCCAATAGATCAGCTTTGGAGAAGTTGGAAGGTTTTTTTTTTGGGGGGGTGGATTTTGTTTTCTTGTTTATTCTTGTTTCTCTCTCAGCCAAATGTTGTGTGTTGTGGGTCTTTGGGTCAATTATACTGCAAAGAATTTGTTGTTAGTATGGAGATTAATTTAGTTAATATCTGTTTTCTAGTGATGTTCTATGGACACTCTAAACCTTTGCATCTTTCTTGAAATTAACCAACCCAGTAATTTGAAGAGGAACAGGTGCAGCATATTTTTCCCATCATGTAGTATTCTAAACAAGAGCTACATTATTGTTGATGTCACAATGACAAGCAAGATATTGGAAAAAATAATTAACAGTTAAGAGCAACAAATATGGCACCCTGGCAATAACAATAAAATCAGAGTAATCACAGAGTCAAAGTCAAACTGAGTATTAATGTGCAATAAGAACCAATTATAGCTATCCCTGTCCTACCTATTGCAATAGAAGGGAAATCTGCAATAATTATACAGATATGAAGATAAACCAAACATCAACATAATCTAAGTATTTACTAAACATATATATATATATATATATATATATATATATACATATATATCATGATTAACAACAGAGTAACATTCAGCAATAATAGCATGGAATAAGCTGCATAGTAAAAGAATAATAAAATTTATTATTAATACTAAAAAGTTCAAGTAAATAGAAAGGAGTAACGAAAGAAACAGAACTTGAAAAATAAGGAAGAGGAAGGTGAGAAGGAAGAAAAGAAAATAAGATAAAAGATTAAAATGTAAAATAAAATTAGTAGATTTAGATAGAAGTAACAGAAAATAACAAGAAAATGAAGAAAACAAAAACAGAAAACAAAACCAAACAGAAGAAAAAATAAGAAAAGAAAAACACTGCCCTTCGAAAGAAGAAAAAAGAGAAGTTATTTTTAAAAATTGCTCTGTTTTGGAAAGTAGTCTGTTTCCAGTGTCTGCACTGTAATCCACCACGCTGGATTAGCAACTCTCCATTAAGTGTTATTTTTTGCCACATTTTCATGTTTTTTGTGAATGACGAACACTGTTCAGCCTTTCCTGCTGGATGTGGTTGTCTACAGTTTCTAAATGAGTACAGTGCTACCTTATTTCTTGAACTTAGTTCATTACATGATTACTAATTTAGTTTTTTTTTTTATTTAAAGAGGAAAAAAACAGGAATAAAAAGGCCACATTTTTGTTTATGTGG
Source organism: Hydrochoerus hydrochaeris (assembly GCA_004027455.1). Classification (NCBI taxonomy): domain Eukaryota; kingdom Metazoa; phylum Chordata; class Mammalia; order Rodentia; family Hydrochaeridae; genus Hydrochoerus; species Hydrochoerus hydrochaeris. The sequence goes on along the minus strand of PVLA01003243.1, from coordinate 130,699 downwards.
GAAAGATGATGTGGCCCTGTTCTTTATCTTTATCACGAACACACACACACACACAAATTGAGCTTCTGTTTGTGAACCAAATCATTCACAAGCAAAAGTATACATGAAGCTGAGTACCATTATACTAAATTTATGCCAGTTGTTCCCCACTTTCTTTGTGCCCATGTGTGCCCAAGTCAATTCATTCTCTGCCTAGCTTCATGGCCTGTATGTTCATGAATTGTCTTTCTGTTCCAGCAGCCATCTCTCCATACATCCCAGGCTGTGGCAACCATCTGTATTGCAAGGACACCTGATCACACTGGCCGATGGGGAAATCACACAGACAACTTTTCTCTGCTGGATGCAGAAAATATGACAGTGAGTGGGGTTAAGCGGTCCCCTGGTAGGACTTAATGGTAGCTGCTGCTGACCTAACCACCTTCAAAATCTGTACCTAACTGAATAGGATTTGTACCAACCGTTACAGGGCCAGACCCTGAATGACCTTCCTCGTCTGAGTTTAAACTTCTTTTGGGTTCTATGTCTAGACTACATGTCAAAATGTCTCTTGTGGTCAGTTGCTGTGGTATTCTGAACATAGAAACTTTGAAATACAGTTGTTCTGTAGTTGTTCTATAGCTTATTATTATTATTACTATTATTATTATTTTGTATTGGGGATCAAACGCATGAACCTTGCGCTTGCCAGGCAGGTGCTTGTGCCACTGAGCTAAATCCCTGGTCCTTATAGCTCACTCTTAAACAATTAATCCCTTCTCCAAATAACTTATGATTAAACATGCTCACATATGGTGGGCACTGCATTGGATTTATTTCCCAAATCTATGCTGCCATGAAGAAAATTTACTTTCAGAGGAAAGTATCATGATATTTTTGCCATTTATAATATTTGTGGACTTTTACTTGAACTTGTATTCCCCACCCTGTGTATTGCTTCTTCCTAGAGGTGTCAACCCTGTTTGTGTTTATCTTGTGTTCCTGGAAACAGTTCCTGTCTCTCAGAAGGTGGAGTTAGTGTTTCAATTTGCTCTGCTATTTTCTCTGCTTTGTTCTCATTTTCTCCAGCTAATAATAGCTTCTAGTTTTATCAGCTGATGGCCTATCCCTATAGATTTATTTGTTTATTTATTTATTTATTTATTTATTTATTTATCTTTTGTCACTCTTTTGTTGTTTTCCAGTTTCGGGTTCCAGAGGACCTTTATTTGCTTCACAGTTGCTGTGCTAATTTAATTCATAAAAAAGTCACACTGAGCTCCAAATTCAGACAAGATGTTGAGATTATCTTTTCCAAAAAAGTGATTTTCTTCATTTTAATGTAAAATAGGTAAGAAAGTTAACCTGATTCAGACAGGAAAATGTTCTGAGGGTTCCGCAGGTGTTTTTGATGGCAACAGAGACAAGTTATTTAACATCAAGCCTAGGTTTTCCAATGGTCTTCTGCAAGGAACACATATACAATGTTTTGATAATTAGAAACAATATCACTACACTTCATAATTTTAAGAAAGAAATAACAACACCATAAACATAATTTACTGTGAATTGATGATAAATTAATTGCAGATTTCATAACATTAGATGCATACATCTATGAATAATGATGTAAAATTAAATGAACCTTGTATGAGTTATATGTTGTAGAATGTTATTGGCAGGAAAAATATATGCATTGTGGTAGCATATTTTTCTTTAACATATATTTATATTTTATAAGCTTGATAATTTATAATCTGGATACAAAGTCCTCAATATTGAAATAATTACTATAAAATATGCTTGAGCATGTGCTGTTTCCAGATAATGAGAATTTCATTTGAAAGCAATCCAGTAGGGGGAAGCTGTCTTTGAGAAACAGATTTCATCATTTATTACAGGTAGCAAATATGTGTACAACACAGTTCTTGTTTTATTTATTTCCAAATTTTTGAAAACTATAAAAGTTGTTTTTTTTTCCCAAATTCTAAAATTTCTTTTCCAGTTCAACTTTTTTTTTTGTTTTTAAACTGGAATCAAACTCATCACCTTGCACTTGCTGGGCAGGTGCATATGTCACTGAGCTAAACCCCCAGTCCCCCATTTCAACATTTAAAAGATGTACATCTTCATAATTTTTGCATCTTAACTAGTTTCAAATAGCTAGTAGTAAACTGCTTATTTTGTCAAATTCAAGTAGCAATTATTTAGAAGAAAACTGAATTACTCTGACATCTTACTGGAATGTGCAAATGGTTTTTCAGGATATATTTAGAATTTTAACACAAGAGGTCAAGTGGATCTATTAATAAAATGTTCATTTGAGTTAATTTTACTCATTTATGCACAGAAGTATGTACACAAAAAAGATTTTAATTTTTTTATTTAAAACTAAAATTATTTAAACTATATACAAGAGATTAGAGTTGAGATTAGGGCATAGATGTTGACTAGTTACAATTGGTTAATTTTTTACAAATGAGAAAATTTTTAAAGGAAGCATTTAAGAAAGAGTCAAAGTAAATATTAGGGTGTCCTGACCACAATAGAAAACAGAGATTTGCCTTCCAAAAATCTTGTTTTGTAGAGTAACATTTATATATGATTTTTATAAAATATAATTACATTGAAAACTGAAAAAAATTTTAAAATGTTTAAACAGGTTGTACATCTATAAAATATTATAGTAGCCTTCAAGTTACCACCTTGACTCAAAATAAGCTAATATTATATTATTATTAAATATTTGACTTCTAAATTTTAGTAAATAGCATACTTCATCATGATTTTTTCTTTAAATTATAAAAAGATGCTGGGTAACATATACTACCATTTCTATTTAATAGAGAACTAAATGTTTTAGGGAAATAAACTTCTTCATAATTTGTGGCTGTTCTGTATTATGTCCCAAATTAAAAAAAATAACTAAAACAGATTTTGTTATAAAGAATGAAGTAATTGCTTGTACTACTTGACCATGTAGTTCGAAAGCCTTTGGAACAGATTCACCATAGGAATTTGGGAAAATTTGGTGATACCAGAGGGAGAAGAAGCTCTAAGATGCTTGCAACTGACATTGATAGAGAAATCTGGTCAAAACTTGGAAGACCAGAATGTTGATAAAATGATAGACAATAAATATCAAGCTCAGAAGATTTCAGTTGGCAATAAGGCCTTTACTGGCAGCTGGACTCAAGACCATGAATGCTACACTAGGGAGAATATTTATTGTCTTTTGCCCATATCCTCATATTTTGTGGGAAAATGAAAGTAAGGGCAGCAGACTTAATTAATTTGGTGAAAAAATTTCAAGGCAATCAAAAGTTTAGACTGCTTCATTTGCCTTGTTGGGGCTTTTTATATAATTCCACATTGAAAATCAAGAGCAAAGGCACAGCTGAGTGATTTTAAATTTTTCAAATAACTAAGAAAAGAAGTTATTGTAAAGTTGGAGTCTAGAAATTTTAGTTGAAGAAAGTGTGTTTGCTAAAAAGATAACCATTAAAAAGAAGTTATGCACTTTGTACCAGAATCATAACAGTAATGTCTTGGAGGACATGAGAGGAATCTGCAAATCCCACAATTTCCTGACTCATGGGTGAATATCTATAGATTTTGCTCTTCAGAAGAGAACCCAGGACACTTCTCTAGCAGAATCAGTTAGGGCGTTTAGTATCTGAATTTTGGCTCACAGTGATCTTCCACCTGGGAACTTGAATGGAGATCCACTTACTGCTCAACCCGGCAGCAGAACCTGACATCATCCAAGAGGTACTAGTTTCCCAAACATGCAGAATGCAAAGGTGAGTGGTACCTGAAACTTCCACCCACATTTCAGAAAAATCCCTGGGAGACCTGGCAGTGTACCTCTGTGAAAGCAGGGTTCAAAATATTATTGTGAAGTAAAAAGTGGAGTAAAGGCATCAGAAAGTTGGATATTTAAGAATATGACAGAATCATACCTCACACAGAGTGAGCAGACTTGCCCCAAGAGTAGAACTGTAAGCAACAAAGGTATAGTATGTGTCTTTCAAATTATTTCTATTTTACACCTCATCACAACTTTTCCTGCAAGGTGACTGCAGTGCTGCAGGTCGCTCTACTTCTTTGGTCCCATTGCTTTGTGTATTCCTCTTCCTATCTTTTGGAATGACAGTATTTTTTCTGTGTCATTGTAGGTTTGCAATGTTTAAATTTCATTTAGTTTTGCAGAGGCTCACAGCTAATAATTAAAATCTCAGAGGAAGTTATTGATAGAACTTTTTAGCAATAGTGAAACTGTAAAGACTTTGGTGACTAAATAGACTAAATGTATTCAGCATAAAGAGATGTGCCTGAGCCTTGAGGAGCACATGTTGAAGACTGTGAGTTTTATCTATATGTCACTCAGGAGCTTCATGAGCTCATAGACAGGGCTTTTGAAAGAAGACTCAATAGTTAGGTGGTAAAACTGACTTTCTCTTAGGAGGTGGGCTATGGATGGAAGAGTGAGGTCACTCCTCCTTTACTTTCTCTGCCTGGGGTCTCTATGAGATGAAACTGCTACCCAAGCCCTTCCCCCATGACTTCCCACATGGAATAAATACCTAAGCCAAAATAAACCTCTACTGCTATAAGTTTTGGTGTCAGATATTTGTCCTAGAGACAAGAAACTAAGATATTATGGAAATGTGTATATATATACATATATATATATATATATATATATATATATATATATATATATATGTAGTGGTTTATTGTGTCAACTTAAGACATTTAGAAGCTTAACTAAATGGGTTTAGCAACTCTACACCCTGGGGTGTAAAAGACCCACCCTAGAGTGGCTCATTGCCTAGAGATATAAAATGGAAAGAAAAAAGACAAATGCATTCCATTCTTTGGAGAAGCTCTAGTCTTCACTTTGTGTTTAGACCTCATCTGGCTTCCAGTGTGTACCCTTCAGCTTTACCGCATAGACTCTTCAGCCTTTCATCATACAGCCTTCGGCCTTCTGTCAAAGATCCATCAGCCTGCTGGTGTGGATTTGCACAAGACACTAGGGTGAACTCCACACCTCGTATTAAATCCTTCGGTTTCTAGTGTGTAGACACCCTCTACATGCTTCTTCATCCGACTCTGTGGCTGACCATTGTAAGCCAATCTTGTCATTTCTTACACATCTGTATATCACATATTATTATCCATTTTCTCTCTAGTAAAGCCCTGATTCAGACTTCGGTGCCGAGAGTGGGGTTGTTGCTGTGACTATATCTGACCATGTTTTTCGAGAGGCTTTAAAAATGGTTTGTGGGTAGAGTTTAAAAAGGTTCAGACATGTCACCTGGATGCATAGAGCTGGAGCATCTTAGGCTGTTCCATAGAGGCGATTCTGGTCAGAGCTCAGGAGAGGAAACAGCTGATAAAAAGCCTCATGGTAAAAACAAGGCTTGAGAGGTTTCTGCTGGAAAAAAGGACTGCATTGGTTCTTAGACTCCCCACGATGAGTGTTATAGCTTGGCAAAAGTTTGTCTGCATTTTGCTCATGCCCAGAGACTTTGCCTGAGACTGAGATTAAGGGCAGTGGACTGATTAATCTGACAAAGAAAATTTCAAAGCAGTCAAATGTTGAGGCTGTGGCATGGCTATTGTTGGGGGTTTTTAGCCAGATATATGTTGCAAATCAAGAGCAAAGAGCCCAACAAGATAATTCAAAATGCTATGAATTTGGCCAGAAAAAAAAAAAAAAAGAACTCCAGGAAGGCTATAGATTATAAAGATAGAGCTGAGACTTCAATTGCGAAAAAAGAACAGACAAATAAAAATGGACATCCCAGGAAGCAGTGGATCTCCATCATTTGCAGCCTCAAAAGTGTAAAAGTGAAATAAATTGGCATAGAGCAAAAAGCTTCAGAGCACCATGGCTCTGGTGACAGAGGCCACATGAGGTTCCAAAATGGCAGCAACAAAGAAAAGCTTTTCCTCACAATCAGGTAAAGAGAGATTAGCAATCCAGGCACTGGACCCCTACAGCCAAGAGATAAAAAAGCCTGGTTTCTGCTCCAGCTGGCAGCAAAGCTTGGTGGCATCCACATGGTGCTTTTAGGTGCAAAAAAAAAATGCACAAATTCTGAGGGTAAATGGCTTCCACCTTGATTACAAAGGGCCTAGGAGGCCAAATAGTGTGCCCCTGAGAGAGCAATATAAAACAATATGAGGATAAAGCCAAAGGTGCAGTGGAGACCCCAAAAGTTTAAAAAAGACAAAAACATGGATCATCCAAGGAAGGCTGCAAAAAGCGAGCAGAGAGGTTTTAAGAGAGAAACTGCTGTGGGAGCTAAAATCCATAGTACTGTGGGGGTGGAATCACCCAAGCCTTTTTGGAGCTTGCGACCAGATTGCTTCAAAAGCTAAACATAAAACTCTAAGACTTAATGTTCACCCTGCTGGATGTTGGACTTGCTTTGTTTCCAATGCTTTATATTCCCTTGTTTGCAACTTTTGGAGTGGTAATGTTTATCTTGTACCTTTGCATTTCAGAAATGTTTAACCTTGTTTCATTTGTACAGGGGGTTACAGTGAAGAGTTTCCCATAAATACCAGAGGAGACTTGGTACTTAGACTTCTCAGCAATGCTAAAAATGTTAGCACTTTGGCAATTCTTAAAAATACACTAATTGTCTTTTGTATAAAGGATGTGCACGAGTCTTGGGGGGCCAGGGGTGGAATCTCATGGTTTATGTCATTGGCCCCCAGGCCACATGTGTTTGTCTTGTGCATTTGTGATTGGCTCATTGTGTAGTGCCTAAATTGATGGTGTCAGTGCTACACCCACCTAGGGGTGGAGCCAGTATACAATGTAATGGCTGGAAGAAGACATGTCTCTCTCTTACTGGTTTCCAGCTTGCTGTTAGCAGCTGCCATGAACTGTCGCCCCACCATGTCCACCCTGCCTTGGAGCCAACTGAGTATGGACTGAAACCTCCAAAAATTGTAAAAAATATACCTTTCCTTTCCCTACTTTGGGCATCAGGTATTTTGTCTCAGCGATAAACAAAAAATAACCGAGACAATAACCCCAGAATAATTTCTGAACAGTGCATTCCATTTTGAAGTGAATTGGCTAAAAGTAGCTTTACAAAAGTAAAGTATCATTAGACCCAATTGGATCACAATTCTCTTTTTCATTTGATGGCAAAACTTGGGAGGATATAAAATTGTTTGCACAATACTGAAGTGATAGAATATGTTAGATTATTATTTTTGATCTCAAAAGAAATGAAAATTTTAAGAAGGATATATGTAAATTGCTTATAAGATTATGGAATACATATATTTTCATAACTGACATATACAAAATCACAAGTGAACCATTTATTTCAAGGAAAAGTTAAGAAAAAGTTTGCCTATGATATTCTGTAAATAAGGACTAAGAAATATATGGAGAGTTCCAGTGGAAGACAAACATTAACTGAAATGATAAAATAATTTCAATTACTATAGTTTTTAATAATTTTTAAATGAAAGTTTGTTGACTCACCGATAAGGCCTCACTAATTTTTCTGAATAACCTAATATATATAAAGGTACATGGATTATTGCACCAGGTACGCATCTTTACTTTCTACAAAGAACACATTTAAATGTTGATTTTAAGTGTCACTTAAAACTGAAGGATGATAAATGGACTCTGACTGTATTTTGGCCTTCAATTTAAAGCTTGTTTTCTCACTAAATAACTTTCAAAAATTTTATACATTGGGCACATTATATACATTCCAATCCCTCTTTTATTATAAAACTTCATTGTTAATATGTAGATTTTTTTTAAGTTTTTGTTTTATTTTGTTTTGTTTTTTGTTTTTTGTCTTTTTTGAGACAGGGTCTCACTATACAGTTCAGTCTGGCCTTGAGCTCACTTTGTAGCCCAGGCTGGTCTAGAAGTTGCAATGATCCTCCTGCCTCAGCCTCCTGAGTTCTGGGATTACAGACATAAGGCACCATCCCTGGCTAATATGTAGATATTTAGTACATTGCTGGAATTACTCAGGCAATTAAAAATATGTGAAAGATCATATTCACTATACATATTGGTTTACTATATTTTTTTTGTAGTAGTAATCATGCTCAATTTTTATAGCAACATCACACTGATCTCGTAAGTTTAGAAAATTTTTCTGCTAAGATGCTGAGTTTCATTAAGATAGAAAGTATCTGTGTCTTCAATGATTGTTGAAACTGCATGTGAAAGTGTTTGGCTCAGTGTGAAAGTGTCATCCAGTGTGACCCAGACAACCGACATAGTAAAAAAGCACATATATAATTTAAACTAGAATATGAAGCACATATTCTAGTTTGAACCATAAAGCATAAAATTAGGGAGAAATTTAGGGACTCTGCATAAGGCTTTGAAAGAGACAATTTAAATGAGTTGCACAGATGTTATGAAGAATTACAACCGGAGCATAAATTTACTTCTAGTGGCCCAGTACAGACAAGTTTATGCTATATCACTGCTTTAGGAAAGATTTTAGCTTATTCTCAAGATGTTCTTGCTCACTAAATAACTTTCCTTCAGCATGTTAATAAACTCACGTAGGACAAATAAGCACATGATTCTGCAGTTCAAAAGGGTGACTCTGCAGTCAAGTCTCTTTCTTTTTCTTTTTTTTCTTTGTATTAGTACATTTTTGCAGTACATAATTACAAATTCAATTCTTTGTAGACTTGATACATGTACATGACACCTTTCAATTATTTTTCATTCTCTTCTCATCTTTTCCTTTCTCTCTTCATGTCATTATCAAATTTCCATTTTGTATTATCTATATTCTTGCTTTTTATTTTATTCTGATTTTTTTCATATTAGAGTAACTTATATAAACTTGTATGTCTGGTCTATTTCTCGTAACATTATGGCCTCAAAGTGTATCCATATTACTACAAATAATTAGTAAATTCATAGAGCAATATGTTAAAGAGCAGAGCTCATCTGGGGGAGGGGGTCACCAGGACCATGTCTTTGGAGACTGTCTCTTACTTTGTGCTCTGGCTTTTCCCTGCAAACTTTACTACTACAGGCTGAGCAATGTTCTTCCACCAAGCCCTTCTTTCATGCTATGATTACCTTGAAATCACCCAAGTTGGACTGACTGAAACCTTCAAAGTCATGATCTGAAATATACCTATTCTCCTTTAAATTGTAAATTTTATATAATTTTATTTTTGATGCTAAAATATTGTGCAGCTAGTGACCAAAAGCTGCATAATATTTTACCATAAAAAAGAAAATCATGGAAAATTATTCTTAAAACTCATAATTTAGATATTTTAAGTAGAAAAAGTGCAAATAAAGGAAATAGTACTGTGAAGTTGAAATTGTGAGATTACATTTTTATGGATCAAATGTTGGTGAATATTTATACTTTCATAATGTTCAGCCAGAGCTACTGATATTTCATTTAAGTAAATGTTTAAAAGCAGTAGGAGTAAATAATTAGAACTTTAGTACCATTATGTACATTCATTATAGTCAAACATTTAAAAGAATGACAATGTCAAATGATGTTAAGGATATTAAACAGCATTTCACTGGATACCATTTGAGTTACTTCAAATTATCTTCATATTACTTGTCTGTGGAGTAGAGCCTTTTCCTCTGGCCATTTGCCTCCTATGAATATTAACATACTTTGGTTTTAAACCAATTTCAATTGAGCTAAGTGCAAGACTACTTCACCCCATCTACAATCCTCTGCCCCAGAACATATTGTTGACATTGCAAAGTGTGAATTCATGTGCTCTGCTGAGAGTAAAGTAGGAGCAAGTTCTACACCGAGACACAGAGCAGGTAGCATAGAGTGGGTAAAATTAATGGTACAGGAAATCAAAGGCAAACTCTTCATCCTTCTCTCAGATGCATTTATTCATACTGATCACAAGCAAATTATCCTATTAGATCAAACCATCAGATAAATTTGACCCTGTAATATGAGTGTTAATTTTTGCTGGATATCCCTAATGCTTTCTTTATCCACTGTTGTTTTGCTAGGATTATATTGCTCTGCAAAGCAATAGCAAAATACCCTATGAATCCAAGCATTGTTTTATGAAGAACTTATTTGTATTAGTCTCTTCCCTATTGTTGGGACAAAATACCCAACATCCATAGCTTCAAGGGGAAAGTTTTATTTTGGCTCATGGTATTAGTATATTCAGTCCACAATCAGTTTGTTAAAAAGGCAGAAACAGCACTGTGGAAGAACATGGAAGAGGAAAGCTATTCAACCCAGGGAAGCCAGAAAGCAGGGAGAGAGAAAGAGGCAGGGATGAGAATGCACAACCTTCTTAGTCATGCCCCTTCACTGACTAGGCCTCACATCTAAACAAGTAAGACTTGGTGATATTTTAAATTAAGCCTTAGCAGTAGGGTAAGTAAAAAAGAAACATAGAGCCTTGTGGTAAATCTGAAGTAAACGGTTCAAAACACTATTTCCCTTTCTCTATTACCACACACTATGTGAAATGCAGAAAGACTGTCCACATATTTGCAATATTTATATAAGTATATAAATATATACATATACTTTTAACAGAAATAAGTGAAAGTAATCATTAATAAAAAAGAATCAGTAATTGGAATATATTCATATATTATATATAATAGAATCAGTAAAGTAATAAAAGGAATATATATATATATATATATATATATATATATATATATATATATATATCTGACAAACAGCATATCTAATATGCAGAAATATACACCAGGAATATTACTACTAATAAATACCCAATGACATGAAAGTAAAAACCATTATGTGCAGCTACTTATGTATTTGAAAACAACCCATAAAAACAACATAAGAAAAAAGATTATTCCTAAATAATAAGATCAGAAAATAAGATGAAGAAAAGAGCACATTCAGGGAATTTAAATATGTAGTACTTGGCAGGAGATAGAGCTCAATGGAACAGCATCTGCCTGGCAAGCACAAGGTTGTGAATTTGATCCATGATACAAAAGCAATAACAACAAAAATAGCACTTTTCTCCTACTAAATTTTGTATTCTGTGCATATCATTGTTTTACAAATGTTTTACATCTTGCATATGTTGAATAAATATAATTTCATAATAACTTACTGGTTAAGAAGGCATTTTGAAAATACTTTTCCTTCTTTATGAATATCATTTGCAAGCAGTATTATACAATATAGAACTCTCATATAATTTGCTAAAGTTAATTAGAGTCTCATAAATGGTAAAAAATATTTTATGCTACTTATAAAAATAATAAAATTCAAATCTGCAATTTTTTTATTATGTCATAAAATTCTATCTTAATATCAGTGTGTCAATTGCCTTTCTTAATGAAAATTGAGACACAGAGCTTGAACAAATTTTACTACCAAAAAAATTTCCTATTGATAAATCTAATGGTTTTAACAGTCAAGGGCTTAAGTTATGGGGACAGTACATGAGAAAAATGTTAAACTTTGCTTTTATTTGTGGCAAGTTTATGGATACTAATTAATAAATTATTAATAAGATTTCAAAGACTATTATAATCCATATTTGAAGTTGATATCTATCCATTTATATGATGTAATGAACTGCTCAATTAAATCACCACAAACAAAAATTTTATAAAATAAAAACAATTAAATTTTACATTTTCTACAGGTAAAGATGTTGCCATAACAAGTGATTTAAAATATATGCATAAAATTAATAAAAACACTTAAATGTAGAGCAAACACAGTGAATTCATTGACAGGTTTTGATTGATAATGTTTAATCAATAGCACAAATTAGTAAGTTAATAAACAAAACCTATGTGTTTCTTCCAGACTTAGAAAGTGAATTTTTTTCCAAGAAACTTTTTAGATGGCAGAGTGGTAAACTTCTTTTGATATCTTTATTGGATAAAGTTTTCCTTAACTAAAAGTTTTATTCTCTTGGAATATAAATCATTTTCTATTAAAATTTAGACTGTGAAATCAATTCATTTTAAATAGAACACCAGTCATTGAATTGAAAGTTCTCTGTCTTTCATTTTATTCTCACATTTTAAAAAGACATTATCATGGAAATCAGTTTCTCTTTTCATCAATTTTATTTAATATTTCCCTTCTGAGTATTATCAGTTCCTGTCTTTGGAACTTTATCATTTTTCATTACCTATTTTTATTTTGTCTTTATTTCAACCTAATTTTTGAAGCTTTTTGAGGGGAAAGCACAGTGCATAATGCAGCATACAAAAAAATAACTCAATAAAGATTTTTTTATGTTCCAACAATTTTATTCTTTTTAAAACAATATTCTATTGAGAAGTGTTCTGTTTAGGGAGTGATTCTAACGAATTTCTACTCCAACAAATTTAATATTTTATGTTACAAGAAGAAATAAGTTACCAAAAGAACAACCTTTAGATCACAAATAAATTACTCTGATGTGTAAAATACAGCATGCTAGATGATTTCTTCTGTGAAATACTTTTATTTAATAAGAAAGCAAAGGATAGAATGAGCTGTATCATTTTAAGTAATTTGAATTTTCATGTCTTTTTAAAAATCAATAATTGTTAAAATTTATCAAGATCATAATTTTGTGCTTTAATTTATAATTTTAATTTGAAGAGGTTATTTTTCCTAATGGTCAAATTTTAGTTATATGTGGATGTATATGCAATTGTAATGGGAAAATGAACAGATGAATTATAAAATTATAATCACACACATTACACATGGATATAAACATATACATTTATCAAGTAAAATTCAACTATTTCACGGGTTACAGATATATATCATCTTATTTTGCTACCTCTCTATTCCTCATTAAACTCTCAAATATACTCCCTCTCATTCTTTAATATAAATTCAGTATATATTATCATATATAATTGGGAATTCACAGTTGAATAAGACACAACTGTCTCTTCTCACTGAGCATAAAATATTGTTGAAGTAAATTATTAATTATTAAATTAGTAACTTTTTTAATTAGCAAAGTTTGTAAACTAAAACCCTGTGATGTATTGTGAAAGACAAAATGTCCTAAAACTCCGTGTTTAAAAAATATGATTTTCTCAGAACTGAGACATACAAATGACAGGAAAGGAAGAAAATAAGGTAAAAGAGAATCAACAGAACCAAAAACTTTACTTGTTGTGTCATTTACCATAGACACAAAAGGCAGGACTGTCGCTGATTCCAGAAAAGACTACTTTTAAACAAGTGAGCTTTCGCTTTGCGATGAGAAGTCGGGGTGGTTTGAGTCTCAGGGGATGAATTTATATCACTATTTTGCCTTATGAAGAATTGTACCATATTAGATCAGGAATGATACCAGAGAATAGTTGACAGATGTAGTTACAGTCCAGCAGAAATTATTTAAATTCACACATTTGAATGTGGTTAAAATGGATTACACTAAGACTATCTTAAAAGTAACAATAAAAGACTTTGCTGAAAGTTTAGAGCTATGAGGAAAGGAATTAAAAAGATACAAAATCAGTCTACTTGCAAGATAAACTCAACAGCTTCTGCTTGTATAGTCAGTACAGATATCCATTAGTAACACTAATGCACAAACCTATTGAGTATCTATTTTTCCAGTCTTGTAGGTAACTTCCTACAGTGTAACTCAGCATGCAACCTCTGAATGACCCTGATTTTATGTAACAGGTCATTTTTTGAATGCTTCCAAAGTCTGCCACCTTTACGCATCTTTTACGAAATACAAAAAGTAGCAGGAGCCGATCTTCACTGGAGTGCAGGGTGTTGTGCCTGAGAAAATGAGAAACAGTGATTTCCTGTTCAGTGCCATCCACGTACCCTAGGAAAATGTTCTCTGTGCTTACCTCATGCATACATAATATGGAAATGGAATGAAATGAGGATCTTTTCTACAGTGAGTACCATACAAAATGAGTTGATTGAGGTAAGTGTCTAACTTGCAAAGTATAAATATTTTATTCTTTCAAATTATTTTAATGATGCAAAGATTCATAAAGAGCAACTTGTTAATTTCTTCATTGTGAAAGTTTTAAGATGTAACTCAGAAAGAGGAAATGATGACTTCTGTAAAGTAATAGAAAAAGTTACTATTTTAACTGAGACTAAGTGGTGGATGTCTTAGCTCTTGGCTTAGTTACTTCCAATGCATAGTATATGAATTTTAGTTTACTATTTATCTGCCAAGAAAATATGCTAGTTAATAAAGGCTCAGAAGCTTACTTCCTGGAAAACATCATGGGATATCTTTCTTATGTACACTTATGTTTAATTCAAATCTCAAACAGCCCTTGGAATGTAAATGAGTATGTTATTCTCAGGTTAAATTGCAACATTTTGACAGAATAACTTAAATGTAAGCACTTTTATTAGTTATTATGCATGGCGTAGAACCTAGACATAATCTTGTGGGTATTAACATTTATCTTTTCTTTAAGTGGAAAAACATCTTGGCATTCTGGAGACCATTCAAGATAATGAATCATATTTGGATTTTGGAATCAGTTAATACTACATTGCCCTGCTTTTAAAAGGCTAAAAAACCAGACACATGTCAAAACCACTGATCCTCAGTTTTGATTTTGTGTGTTATGAATACCAAACAATTTTATGACAATTAAAGCATGAAGTTTATAAGACAATGTCTGGAACATAATATCTACTCATGACATGCTATGTTTAACCAAAAGTAAAATATACGATAGAATACATTTTATTAAAAGGGGTTTTCTTTGAAAGAGACTTGAAATGCTCCTCATGGCTATTCAGGCCTAACTACTCCACTGTATCTCTACACAGCTTTAAAAAAAAAAAAAAAGCATTATTCACATTTGAATCCCTGGGAGAAAATATTTTAAAATGTAGAAGATTTAAGAGAATACTTTTAATGATTGTTCAGCAGAAGTTGTCCCTGGGGACAGTTTAATCATTAAAACTTCCCAAGTATTTCATTATCATGTCATGCAGTTCCCTGAATAACCATATCCCTTGTTAATCCATTAATTTATTCTAGTGCTGATACTACTGAATACTGTACCTAAACATTTTTTAACTAAGTAGCAATACCATCAATTATGAAGCTTCTTTTAACCTTTTGTCATTTATATTTTTTAACCTGATGTTGATTTGTAGTGCTAAAAAGATACATGTCATACAGAAATCAAGTGAAACATTCATTATACATATGTGTAATATTAATAATTTTTCTTATAAAATTAATACATTGTGAGAATCCATGAAGTTTCATTTCTGAAAAAATTAAGCACTGTTCTTTATTCACCTAGAATGGTAATTGCTGGTATATTGCTCATATCTATAGTCCTAATTTTCTATAATGTTGTTAATTAAAAGTGATGCCTAAGTTTAGCAAATCATTAGTAGTAAGAAGGAAAGTAGAAAATAAAGTTACATTTAATTAGTTTTATCTATATAATGATTTAGGAAACTTCTTAAATTGATATTTCTGTTTCCAAAGGAAAATATTCTCTTTCCCCAGTATGCATGTATGTGTATAATTGCTTGAGCAAATAATAAATTGTTTAGAATGTATGAATTAGTTTTGTCTGTGCTTCATAATATTTATTAAAAGGAAGTTTTGAAAAATGTTACCTTATTATTTATTAAAGAAAATTAATTTGCTGTAAAATAATTGTTTTCCTGCAATGTGATATCAGTGTTCTTTTTATGTTATTTGTATGACTGATGGATTCCCTCCATTCAATTTTCAGTTAAGATCAATGAGATACATAGCTTAAACAATGTATTTCCTTTAATTTCTCAGTTTCCAAAGAAATAAGGGAAATAAATACACATTTTTTCCTTCAACCCTCTGTATTAGTACTATAGAGGTTATTTATACTCTTGTTATAATATATTGCAATGCTTACTAGATTTTGAATCCATTTGTTTGGTCTCAAATTTTCCTAGGCAACCTTCTGATTATTTACAATATATTCCATTAAAATAGAAAGTTCTCTATGGTGAATAGTATCATTATGTATACATAAATCACATCGATAAACTTAATAGGAAAGACTCTTATGAAACTCATATAGTCATATACATATTTGTAAAAGCAATATTAGAAATATAGTACTTTGTATAATATTTTCTTATGATGCCTGCAGGTTAAAATTTCTTAATACTAGATCAGAGGTAATCACAACATACTCAGATTGTGATCTGAGTCACAGAAAAATCCAATGACAAGGGGAAATTTTAAAGGTGTTATGATTTAATTGAAGTAATAAAATATCATTAAAACTTTAGAACAGTATATTGTTTTATTTGTTTAATGTACCTATTTATATAAATATATGGATATTATATTTTATTATCATAAAAGTATTCTAAAACTTGTTTAAAGAGGAATTTAGATTTAATCTTCTTTTTGAATCAATATGGAGAAATATTATATTTTAAATAATTTTAATTCAATATCAAAAATAAAAATTTTGTAGTATTGTTAACAGTTCAGTCCTTTAAAAACTATGTATTAAAATTGTCAGATTAATTTTAATGTTAAATTATGTTGAGTGGATTGTTGAGTTTGGAGAAAGTATTTTACTCAAAGCTAGTAAATAGTTGTATGCATATTAATACTTACAGTACCCTCGAATTAATTCTTACATGTCAGTGGGCTCTATTCTCCATAAGCTCAAAGAAATAAATTTTAAATTGACTCATCAAAGATTTAACAGCACTCAATAACTGTTGATATTGGCTCTTGAACAAAAAATTCTTTCACTTAATTTTGTTTTTTTCTTTTACTTAGCAAAATTCCAATGACTTTCAAAAATTTCAATGTAACATGAAATCCTCATTCAGTGGAACTCCAAGATTTAAGTGTAAAGAGAAAATATGTAGATAGCACATTGCTGCTTTGGAAAATGAAAACAAGATCTCTTTTGGAGTGAATCACATCTGTAACATGTGCAGATAGTTTGACATTCTCAATCAAGAAATCAGAACAAAGACTAAATAGAAAGCATATGCTTTAAAATATGGTAAGTACAAATTTAAATTTGCTTCAGTATTTATCAATCTCCTGCTGTGTCTAAGGCAGGTTCTGTTTAAGAATAAAGTCTAAAATATGACTGGCTCAAAGTGAGCATACTAAATATTGAGAATGACCATTTAATTTTCAAATGTAACAATCAGTTGATTGTAAGCAATCATTTTCTTCTCACATTGCCCCATCTGTATCTCCTATGAACACTCTTTACCTTTTCCTCACTCCATTCTTCCATCCTTCCCTTCCACCTTTCCAGACATATACAAGGTAAAATAGACTTTTCGATGATTATTTTAAAGCCTTTCTCTCTCTCTCTCTCTCTCTCTCTCTCTCTCTATATATATATATATATATATATATATATATATATAGTTTTGATTTTACAGAGAAGAAGAAAAATATAAAAATAATAAAGCAGTTTCAAATCAGGGTTAATAGGAGAGTAACAATAATTAACACATTGTACACTGTTGTCTTCATTGTAGTTAATCCGAGTACAAGACCTAGGGATGAAATAATGTCCAGACAATATTAGTACAAATATTTTTTTTGTAATGAACTAAGAGAAACTAGCTGTATAACACTCTTAATCATCGTGTGTATATACATATAGATTCTTCTCTTTTCTCTTCCTTCCTTTCCACTTTCCCCTATAAGTTTCTCTTTTCTTTTGTACAGCTTCTTCCCAATTCACAATATCTATTGTATGTTTTGGATCTATTTTGTTAGCTCAGATACTCACACTACTGAGAAATATTTGGTGTTTGCAAAAGTTTGATTTTGCTTATGAGTATGATCTCCAATTGCATCTGTTTACCTATAAATGTCTCAAGTTTATCCATCTTTATACTGAGTAGTACTCCATTATATTAAAAAATCCACTTTAAAAAATATATTCCTTGGTTGATGAGGATTTGGGTTGTTTCCAAGATTTTGCTATTCCACATTGTGCTGCTATAAACATATATGCACATATATCGCTGTGGTATGAGGTTTTTAATTCTTCTGGGAATTAGATAAAATGGGACCTAGGATCCTAATTTTTAAAAAATCTTCACACTGATTTCCACATTGGTTGCACCAGTCTGAACTCCCACAGATAGTGAAGAAGGGTACCTCCTTCTTCACAGCTCCTGTAGAATTTGTTTTTAGTTGATTTCTTGATAGTAATTCTTTCTGGAGTGAGATGGAATCTCAGTGTTGTTTTAACTTACAACTCTCAAATGACCAGCGATTTTGAACAATTTTCAAGTATTTATTTGCCATTTTTAAAAATATGTTTTCAGCTGAGAAGCATGTATTCATTTCAAATGCCTGTTTTTGGACTGAGTCTTTGAATTTGGGGTTCCTGATTTTTTTTCATGTTTTAGATAAAGTCCTTTGTCTGAAGGACAATTGGTAATTTTACCCCACTTGTGGGATGTTATCACTTTGTGGGTAAGCAGAGATTTTATGAACAAAATCCAGACTGCACAGGAGATAGTACAAAGAATCAACAAATGGAATCTTACCCTGTTAAAGACTTTTGCACAATGCTTTCTTTATCTTGATGTTTTACATGTAAAAACGTAATGGAGAGACATAAAGAGATACTTCTTACATACCCTAATACTACATATGCACAATCTTCCCATAATCGCCTTCTCTAACAGTGATATATTTATTATAATTGGTGAATCTACTGGATGGATAAGATGAATAATTGATGATCTCAAGCATCATTCACCCTTCAAGTACAGAGTAGTTTTGAAAATCATATAATGGCATGTGAACACTATCATAATAAAATATGCTGCACTTTATCTACCTTCAAAAAAATTCTCTGTGCTTGGCCAATGCTTCCTATATCCTTGCATTCCTTAGTTTGAAATGATGAAAGTTGTGCCCTGGCAGTAATTTTGCCTTTTCAATTATTCCATATAATTAAAACTATATAACATAAGCAGTCCTTTCAGATTGATTTACATAGTAACATGTATTTCTGTTTCTTCTGTGTCTTTCTATGGCTTATGACTTGTATGTCTTTAGATCTGAATAGCATTCCACTTTCCACATGTCCCAGAATTAAATTAATTAATAAGCTTTGCTTCATTATTTTACACCGATTTCTAAAATCCCTGTTAAATATGTTTTCTTTGTGGATTATGTCTGGGCTCTCTGTTCTTTTCCATTGATACATTTATCCATTCTTTTATCAGTACCACAACACCTTGATTACTGAAACTTTACAAGTCCTGAAGTTAGATAACACCAGCCTTCCAAATTTGTTCTTTACCTTCAATATTGATGTCATTATTGTGGAAATGTTACTTTCCATTTCCATTTTAAAATTGGCCTCATTTTCCAATACACCCTTTTTCTCATGCATTTTGTGCTTCAAATACATAAGAATTTTCAATATTTGTTGAATATGTATTTTTTCACATATCATTTAGTTTGTTTTATATTTTCTCTGATTAAAATGTATTTCTACTATTCCTTCATTAGAAATCTATTTATATTTTAAGTCCCAATCATTTTTTTATTTCTTCTGTAATTTCATCAAAAGCAACTCCTCTGGCAAAGGCAATAAAATTCCCTCTGTGCTCTCAAGGTTCTTTGCAATTATCATAAAATTTCTATCCTTTTTTAATACATTTGTATACTAAAATATCCAAACCTCTTCATGGTAACAAATAATGAAACTAGAGAGCAACTTTGCTAAGATAACTAATTTACTGAAAAGTTACTAAACCTGCAAAATTGAATAGAATCCCCAGGAGCTACACTAAAAATTAAACCAACAAAAGGCCAGAATAGCTAAGATCACAACACAATCAGCGTTCCAGTAAAGACATGTCTTTATTACTTCTGCCATTTGACTGTTCTTATCAAGTCTGCTCATTTACCTGGACCTCTTTTATCTGCCTTGTTGTCTTACAGCATTTGCTACAAGATTTGTGGTTATATGTAAAACACCGAATTGGTTGCCAAACCATTCATATCTTCTCCATTTTCTGGGACAGTAACAGGAAGTATCTTATTCTCTCTTGCATTGTATTAAATGATGAGATACTGTACTGTATTAAATGATGAGATGAGATAGTGTTTCATTAAAAATTTGAAAATTAGAAATGATGTGAAAGCATTATATAGGCATAAATAAGTGAACCCAGCCAATTCTAGTACCTGAATACTGCAATCAGTTGGTTTGAGATAATATTGTTTTTCAATTTGCTGTAAATACTGTCTATAATCAAGTTTCAAAAGGAACTATTATAAACAAGCTATAGCCCACAGCCACTGTCTGTTTTTAAGAGTTGTACATGTCACAATTATTTTGCTACACATTTTAAAAGTTATCTTCCAAACAAGTGCCATTAGTCCTATGTGCAGCTAAAGAATGAGACTAAGAATTTAAGAAGCTGACCTCGCTTTCATCAAATAGCAGAAATTCCTGTTTTTAAGTTTTGGGAAACATGGGAGAGGATACCATTCTATGGATTTTTAGAAGAAATATTTAGGAAATAAATTACTCCCTAGTAAATTTGGATATGTGTTATAAGTTTATAATATGCTCTAAACATAAATCTTTATATTAATGTGATATTATAATATAGTTCTGGATTTTAATTGCTGAGATTTTCTTCCATCTGTTCCACTAAATTTTTACCAAATGCATAATTGAAACAATGCATGTTTGAATTAAATTTCAAATTTAGATCCCTTAGTATGAAGTTAATTCACAATGTTTCATATCTGTTTCATTTTAAGAAATGAAAGAATATTTGAATGCAAATTCTTATGTGATATGTTAACTATTTATCATCTAATTTGTCCAATAGGAACAAAGTGCCTGTTTCACTGTTCTATCCAACACCCTGCTGGATTAAGCATGTACTGTTCAGACATCCCACATGTCTTCAAGCAAAAGACAGATTAAAAACTGCTATGTGGAGAAAAGGAAGGACTGTAGGTAGCAGATGAATCTGTCATGGAGCTGGTATCTGTTGATCGTGCTGAGGTCACGGTTCCAAAAGGGGCTTCCTTCCTGCTGAGCATCCAGTGTTTGGTGCATGCGTGACAGAGCTTCCCAAGTGCCCTGTCCTGCAGGAGCAGGTCAATGAGGGACTGAGGGGGGTTAGTCTTTATTGAGTTCACTAGTCTGTGGGGAGAAAATGCTCTAGGTTATTACTTCATTCATTACTATTTACCCAGTCCCAAATTACTCCATGTAAATATGCCATTAAAATAAAAATTTGTTTGGCAATATAAATAAAACTTATTTCTTCATTATAAATATTATGTATTATAAATAAAAATTATTTCTTATTTGTTCCTGTTGTATTATAAGCTAGTTTCAGTGCTGATCATTATACAGAGTGCTTAAAATATTATTTTTCAGGCTTTTGGAGATTTTTGGAATGAAGAAAAAATGTTTGTTTATTACAGCATATTTTATGGTAACATTAAAAAAGGTCTCAAAAGGTTTGAATTTATTCTGGAAACAAGGAAAACAGAATACAAACATTGTAATATACTAATGATAGACAACAAACATTTTTCTGATTTTTTCTAAGATAATTAATATAAATTTACCATGCCTTTACTAAATTTTAGTAAATATTTTTTTAAAAAACTGACTGAAATTATAAACTTCATTTTCACTTGATTTCTAGGCTAGTGCATTTGAAACTACTGAACAGTTTAATTAGGCATTTTTAACTGATCTTTGCTAATAAGAGCTTAGTTGCAAAGAAATAAATGGTGTGATTATTTACCCACTGTAATTGCATGTCAGTTTTCTTCCAGTTTCTGCACAAGAATGATTGTTAGCTAATGTGATCTATTATAATTAATCTGAAAAATTTAGTGGGCATGTGGGTTTAACTTGGTTCCTGAATACAGAATGTCTCTCAAGCCTCTAGAGGACCCTGAATATTTAGTAACCTGACTTCTGTTACCTACATCCTACACCATCACCTGTGAAGTCTTCTTCAAGTCAAATATAAGCTATTTCCTTAGAAATTGTCTTCAATTTTTCTGCAATATTTGTTGATGCCCATGAATTATTCTAGCTCATTGTTTGCCATATTCTGTCTTAATATAATCTTCAATATTTCTATTTTCATCTGACTGTCACTTTGATTTTTGTTGTGTTTTGTTTTGTTTTATTTGCACCAGGTCTTTTAATTTTGCTTTTTCAGAATGCCTGACACATTTCTGTGTTGCAGAAAAATAAAACTTTTATTTCTCTACATCATGTAAGATTTCATTTTAATTTTACCTTCATACAACTCTGTGGTTGTATACCATACAACTACCTCAAGGATAACATTTATAAAATACAATATATTTTGCATCCTACCTCTTCTATCAGAACCTATTCTTTTCCATGTTTTATCCTTTCTGAAAATCTATGAAATGATTCTTTCGCTTGGTTTCCCAGGAGGAGGTGCTTTTGGACTGTAATTCATTTTATAATCTTCCATAGGAGCTAAATACTAATTTACACTATATAAAAAATTATACACTATTATCTCAAGTGATTGCTTATCAAAAAATGTGCACTTTTTATCAGGATAAAATTACTATTACAAAATCAATATACTTTCAATATTTGCTACTTAAAATTCAAGTTTCTGTGTTCTGAAAAAATAAAGTACAATTCCCTTTAGCTACAGTAAATAGAGGACAAGCCTGAAAGCACTATCTAAATGTTCACTTGTCCACTGGAACAAAAAAAAAACGGATGTCATAATAAAGTTAAGATAAATTAAAGTAATATTTTATTCATTTGTTAATTTTGGTTGAGATAGGACAGTCAGAAAACTAGGATGTCTCATGCACTAAACTAAAATGGAAATGAATCAAATAGTTAAATATTAAAACAGAAACACTAAATCTTCTGGAAGATATGATAGGTAGAACTCTTGAAGACACTGGTGTAGGCAAAGACTTCATGATCAAAATTTCTATTGAACAGGAAATATAACAAAGAATCAACAACTGGGATCTCATCTTATTAAAAACGATTTGCACAACAAAAGAAACCACCAACAAAGTGAAGAAACAAATCAGAGTGGGAAAATTTTTTCCAGCTGTTCCTCAAAGAATTAATATCTAGAATATATAAGAAACTGAAAAATCAGACCACCAAAATTTAAAGACCCAATGCAAAATCGGCATTTGAATTTTGTCCAATTCAAAAATGGGAACCTGAGGTGAATACACACTTCTCAGATGAAGAAGTACAAACAGCAAGTAAAAATATGAAAAAAAAGTTCAATATTACTGGTAATTTGATAACAGCAAATTAAAACTATATTTGAGATACCATCTACCCAAAAACAATAGCTATTATCAAGAAATCAATCAATAACAAATTCTGGATGGGCTGTGCGGCAAAAAGAACCCTTGTCCATTGCTGATGGGAGTGTAGACTGGTGCAATCAATGTGGAAATCAGTGTGGCAATTCCTCACAAAACTAAAACTAGATGCCCCATTCAGCCCAGCTATTCTCTTTCTTGGAAACATTCCAAAAGAAATAAAAGCACTGTGCCTCAATGTTAGAGGCATACCCAAGTGTTTAGCAATATAGTTTGTGATACCTAAATCTTGGAAACAACCCAAATATCCATTAACTAAAGAATAGATAAAGTTTCTTTTTTTAATACAACAGAGTACAACTCCACCATAAAGAAGAATGGGTTTAAGACGTTTCTAGGTAAATGGATGTGCCTTGAGGCCGTTCCTTTTTTGTGCAACAAATTGAACACAAATGTCTCACTACCACGTGGTTTCTCTGATGTAGGAAAATAGATGTGTGAATAAGAACCAACATAATTAATAGATATTGGGAAATGGAAAAAATGTTCAAAAAAGAAAGGAAACGAGGGAGAGTGTAGAGAAAGAAAGGAACAGAAACAACAACAAAAAAGATACTAAAGGAAAAAAAGCCTTTGTAAATAAGGAGGAGAAGAGATGCTGAGGGGAGGGAATGGGGAAAAAAGAAAAGCAAGGTACGTCATGAACAGGTATAAACTCCTTATGATGAATGTGATCATTATGTATATGGAAAAGATACCAATTTGAAAAAATATTTTAAAAATAACAACAGAAAGGCAAAGCTCTGGGAGAGAAAATAAAAACGGATTATTCTATGTATTTTAGGCATGAGAAGCAAGGAGATGAATATGAGGAGTTACTTCTGATTCTCCTTCCTGGCCTTGAACAGGGAGAAGCATTCTTTCTTCCTTTATTCTGAGAACCTGATTTAAACAGCCCACCAAGTTCAATTGAGCAGCTTCTATTTAAGAATTCTTTTTTATATCCTTAGGAAATGTCTTGTCTTTTTTGGAATCACAAATGCTAAAGTGGAGGCCAGGGATTTAGCTCAGTGGCTCAAGCACTTGCCTATTAAGCGCAAAGTAATGAGTTTGATTCCTGTAAGTGGTTAGGTTCATGGGTGCAATTATTATGTGAGGATTAAATTTTTAACAATCAGTGGAAAGATGCAACTAGTTCTAATGAATGGCCGCTGTCAACTCCATGTAACATCAGGACCTGTGTATGCCTAACAGTGTAAACTCAGCATTCCTGAGACATTTACAGGACAAAACAAGAAAGAAAGGATCATGATCTCGTGAATGCTCCCTGCCTTTATTGTTGTATTGTATAGCATGTGATTTTGTCCACATCTGCTAAAATTGATCTATTCTAAAAATATGATACGTAGATAAATATGCTCCCAGAGATATTGTGTGCTGTATAAATGAGTAGTTTTCAAAATATCAGCATATTTAAAAACACATATTGCCTGTATTTGTCAGCTTGTAAAGGTTACACTATTTGATTACTATTTGTTGACATTTTATGGCATTTTGCAAAGTGTCAATATTCATCATAGGCTGCAGTCTATTGTAAATACTACTGAACTTGCTATTTTAAAACATTTTTAGGTAACTGTATTAATAAATAACTGGGAGAAAACATTAGAAATATTTTAAGAATAATTTTGGTTTTGGATTTCCAAAGAATTCTTATGAATTCCAATTTCTCATTTATGAATATAAACAAGTAATATTTGTCAGTAATTGGGGTAGATTAAAAGGTGTTTAGTTTTAGATTGTTGAAGTTGATTGTTACAAATTGATTTTTCTACTTTGAAAGATGTCAGCCAATGTTGCATCAAGAAAGTTTAATAATAAATCCAAATTCTAGTTCCAATATTTCTATGTTATTACATAAAATGAGATAGTGTTCTTATTATGGTACCTTAGAATTTTTCTCTTCTACATGTTGTGAAGACCACATCCTGTTATTATATAAAACTTCCCTTCTGGTTGTTTGAATTTCCTCTGTTCAACATTATTTAGATTTTCTCTGCAATCATCCTAAATTACCCTGTTTTTCAATTTGCTTCTTTATTGTTTTTGATCTGTATAAATCACATTTGCTGTCCAGTATTCAGTTCTCATCTAATCCTTAGTATTTTTATACAGTGTTGTTTAATTCACTTTATTTTTCAAAATTAAGGAATGTGTCTTTGACCATGCTAAAAATTTGAAATTATACACATAAGATAATTCTGGAAATTTTAGCTTTTATACAACAAAAATTGCAAATTAAATAATTCTATATAATTATTTTTATCAATTTATACTGAATACAAGTATATTTATAAAACATGCCTCCTCTTAACAAGTTTGTTTACTTGTCTTACAGCTGAAAACTCAGTGATGTTCTTTCCAACTAGGATGAAAGGCTTTCTGCTGCAGTATTTCCAAAGATTTTATTTTTTGTTTTTTGTGTTTCTTTTTCTAGCCTGAAGGAAATTTCTCTGATAACATATAATTTTCTAGCAATAAACATTGCAAAATAATATTAAGAAAGATACACATGTAGTAGAGAAGATTAAAAAAAAAGAAAAGAATTTAAGAAATACCATTTATTGCACCCACATTCCTGAATTGGGTCATATATTTGTTATAAATAGTAAACCTTTGTTTATGTGAATTCCTATCTCTTTGCCTTAGCAATATCACATGAGTAATTTTAATCTGTTGTACTTTTTATATATTTTTTCACATTGAGACAAATATTACATATTTTATGATAGGTATTAATAGCAAAATCATGCAATTTGATTTTGGTGTATTACATCTGTTTGAGAATCGTATTTGGTCACTAACTCTGAAATATCCTTTAATTTGAACCTGGTGAGAGATACAACACAAATGAGATGATAACGGAATGAATAATAGTCCCCCGAAGACGCTGATGTTTCGATCCCTAGAATCTGTGAATATATTTCCTCCCATGGCAAGAGGGAATTTGCAGACATGACTAGGTTAACTGTGCTGAGAAGGGACAGCCAGCTTATGTCACCGGGTGAGCCTCTTGTAACTACAATGACCCTTAGAGAAGGAAGCAACAAACACCAGAAGACAGAGCGGAGGGATATGGTGATGCAGAGTCAGCGGGAGACTAAAAGACGCTCTGTTTCTGTCTGTGAAAATGAAAGGATGGCATCGTGAGACAAGGAATCAAGAAGCTTTAGGAAGTGGAGGTGGTAAGAAATCAGTTTATCTTCTAAACCTTCCAGAAGGAATAGAGGTCTGCAGAAACATAGATTTTAACTAAATATCACCCAGTCTGACCTCTGACCTCTACAGCTGCAAAACAATAAGGCATTATGTTTGTTGCAATGTGTTAAAAAGAAATGCGTAACTGAGAAAGATTATCAGTGGGTTTCAGATATTTCAGAGGAAACTATAGGGTTCTTTTGCAGGAAAAAGATTAATCTCATAAAAGATTAGCCTGAAAGAGAAACTTGTACTGGTGAAGCAGTATTAAAATCTTAAATCACCTGATTTCATTGTCAGTTGTATGGGCCCATCCCAGTTCTCAGAGTACTGCTCCTACAAAAACAATGCCCTGTTTTAACTGAAGTTTTCTTGAAAATTTTGCAATTTTGTGTTACAGTTTGATTAAGAGCAGGATTAAGTTGTATATTTTGTTGTCAGAAAACAATAAATCAGATGCCCTACTGAACCAGGAGTTTCTCTTTTGGATACTCATAAAACATTAGTCTGGGGCATTACAACCACAAACCATCGTTTCATTTGCAACATTTCTAGTATAATTTTTGCAGAAATAGCCTCACATCATCATTTCCATGTATTTTTACATGGTAAGTGTCTTGTCCACTGTTACTTTGCCTTCTATAGACAATTGATTACTGGTGTCTAAAGGTGATTTTCTAAATTATTGTGCTGCTTCCTGAGATTTACTATGTTCTGTGAGCTACCATCACTCTTTATACTACTGCTAATATTGTCACTAAAGACTTGAAATTAATCATGCATGATAAATCACTTCAGATAAGCTGTTCCAGATTCCAAAAGATCCTTTTATTAAGGTTCTGTCACTTCAGATGTACTTCTATTGCTAATTAGAGAAGCAATAGAAGGGAATGAATTAAAAAATTAAGATGTGTTATGCGCATGCGCCAACTTCCTATGGGGAACTGTTTATTATGTGCTGCAAATTTATACTAATAAAAAAAATAAAAACAACAACAAAAATATTGGGCAGAGAGAGTTTTCTATAACTGAAACAAAATTCTGAAGTTTGTGGGTCAGTCAGGAAAAAGTGAATCTACGAAGTAGATTAGAGAAAGCAAAGACACACAGGAGAGGATGTTCCATGCTCCCTCGTACAGGTTGGACCCTCTCTCAGTTTCTCAGTGCCCGGAAGCCTTTTGCCTGCCTGGAAGTGCTCTACCTAAGAGAATCCTGCCTCTCACCATAAAGTAAAGCATGGATATGACCCTTGAATTCAGAAAAATATCCTAAAGAAATCCACCAGGATCTGCAGAAGTTTTAGAACTGGTTACTGTCTCAAAATAATAGCAAATAACAGATAATCAAGTCGTAACCAATGACACCCTGAGTTGTGTGCCAATTGTTTTGAGTGTAAAAAGAATGCAAGAGCTGCTTTACTTTCATCTTCCACAAGTTGAGATCTATCTATGTCCTTTCGTTGCATGAATTGATTCGATGTGAATTCCAAGATTATGTAAAATACTTTAAAGCAGGGTGTGGCTGGTGTTGTCTTCACATTACATAGGATACAGGGTTGAAATGGTTTCTGGGAAACTACTTCTTTTCCCTGGACTTAAGCCTCTAGCTGGGAAATAATTTAGAGTTTCTGATAAAACTCACCGTTTTTGGAGAAAAACATCTGCATGAAAGTTTTGAATGCTATTAAATAGGTTATAGCTAAGTGTTTCAAACTATAAAAACTTGCATGATTATGCTGCTAGCAGCACTAGAATCTCTCTAACAAACCATGATTGAATGTATGAAGGGCGAACATTTTAATTGTCCTGGTGTTCAGTACACAATAAATGATTGAGTCCTTTGAATACTTTACAAGCCTTTCTCCTTTTAATCTTCTACTTAGTGGGCGATTTCTAAGATTGCATAAGTTTTAATTAATTAGCATATTCCTACAGTGAATAAACATTTAAAGAGTCTCAAGATAACAATCCCACTTATAAATTGTCTATTTAAATACATAAATTACTTTACCCAGTAAGTATTTCAAATGTACTCTTAAATTTAAAGCGTAAAGAAATTGTGTGACAAATCTGAAAACATATACTGCCTTTAGAACCAGGGATACAGCTCAGCCGAGCAAGCACCTGCCTGGCAAGCATGAGGTTGTAGTTCAATCCTCAGTACCAAAAAAAAAAAAAAAAGCACAAAAACAAACATATTGTCTTTATGAATTTGTATATAAGTATATATTTAAAAATAATCAGTTAAAGCCTTTATTTGATTATTTTGTCCTAATTTTGGCTTGCTTAGAATACTGTAAAAACTTACAAATAAGTATTATTGATGATATGTGTTATATTTTTTGTCATATTTATAATTTTAACTAAATATTTGTAAGTTTCATTATGAATTATTTTGCAGGTTATTGTTTTACAATGCCTGAAAAACATTTATAAAACAAATACTTTTATAAATTTTTTCTATTAAATGTTATAATTCAATGTTTATATGATTTAATATACTGTAGTAACATAAATAATATTACTTCATGTTTGAATTTGGTATTTAGACCTGTATAGTATTAAAAGTTATACAAATTTCTCTGGAGGAAACTGAAGACTATTAGACCCTTAAATCTCAATTTTTTTCTGAAAACCCTAAGGAACACAGTTAATTATTTCTTCAATTTTAATACTAATAGTATTTTCAAAGTGTGTACATTTTCCATTAACACAAATTTATTTCCATTGTTGTAGAATGTTATTTTAGATAACACTAATATATAAAGTAAAACTAAATGGCAAAATATTATTCATACACGGAATCTGAAGACAACAATCTCATAAAAATCGACAGCAGAATCATAGTCATAGACTGGGAAATCAGTGCAGAGAAGGATGAGGAAACAGTAACTTATGAAACTCAGTAAATAGATTTCTCCCTTGTGAAGGAATCAGCGTATGTTAACTATAGTATTCACTGAATCAATACATGACATTACTCCGACATTTACTCTTCATTTTAAATTAACTCCATTCAGACAGAGATTTAAGAGTTTGTTTCAGTTATAATTTGTGAGGAAAAGAAAAGCTTATTGGATGTGAATTAGAAAGCTGACACTGTCCTGTGCAACAGCTGATTTGGACACTAAAGTGACAGTCATCACTCTCCTTCTGTGTCACCCTCCCAAGACCTCTCCCCACTCAGCTGACAATTTTTTGGTAGAAGCTTGTCTGTAGGTAAATGAAGCATTAACCTAATGATTTCTACTTCTCCTTTAGAACTGAAAATAAAAGTACCAAAAAATGCACAATAAAATTTACTCAAGTTCCAAGTATGTTTGTATTTGTCCTTATTAAATAAGTTTCCACATTCTCTGGATGATAAAATTCATTGTATTGGGTTTGAAATGTGGTCTTGCTATGTAGTTTCAGGTGGCCTTAAACTCATTACATAGCTTGGGCTGGCATTAAACTCACAACTAACAAAATAAAAATTTCTTAAGATAAAATGTATTACATATCTTTCTTTCCTTTTAAATGCAGGATTTGAATAAAAATTTACAGGACATTACACAACTAACATTACTATAACCAGACCAACTTTTTATTTCAAAATAAACATTAACAGAGATATCATTTGAAAGCTAAATAATTAAATGCATTCATCTGCTGCTATGACTTATGTTATTCACTGGTTTATATACATACAGCAACAAAATACTAATAATGTCAAGACTCATTCTAGTGCCTGGTATTTGATGGCACCAATCTGGCTGATGGTGTCTCTAGCGAGAACTTGATATCCTCAATTTTCTTTTGATTCTTTTATGATCAGCCATTCTTCTCTAATTAGATTTTCACTTTCAGACTATATTCAAAGCCTGTTTGCTAACTATGCTTTCTGGGTTCATATCATGATTTCATTTCTCTCAAGATTTTCTGATTGAGAGGAAGGATGCATATCTTTCACCTCTGAAGGCTCATAGGTCAGGGTGACTTCTACTATTTTTTATTATCAATGTCAATTTTCACTTCTCTTCTTACCATTTTTTGATATCATCACGACATCTTCCTATTTATTTCCAATTCAATATTTGAAATATGCAATCAAAAGTCACTATAGTCATTAAATATATTGACAGATATATGCAGAGAAAAGAATTAGGGAGTTCCATTACTCTAAGATAAAAAATTAAAGCTCTGTTTAAAAACCAATTTATTCATTTAATCTATAATAATAATTAAATTATGATTTGTCTGCCAGTCATGGTGGCTCACGTCTGTAATTGGGAGGCTGATGCAGGAGGGTCCTTTTGAGTTCAAGACCAGCCTGGGCTACAAAGTGAGCGCAAGGCCAGCCTGAAGCGCATAGTGAGAACCTGTCTCAGACAAAAAAAAAAAAAAAAAAATGATTTGTCAGGAGAGGCAGAAATTGTCTAAAATTCTGCCAAAAGGGATTATTCTTATTTACCTTAAAACATCCCTGAATTCAAATACTGAAAACACTCCTATTCCAGTTTGAATAGTAGCAAATGTTATAAAATACAGCATGTCTCCTCTTCCTCCCAAAATTGACATTTTATATTTGCAGAGTTAGTTCCATCTCCATTTTTCCGGTTACACTGAGATTATGAGAAACGAGATGAAAATAGTTAGAAGTTTGAATAACAATATGACTAATGCTACACAACATTTTCATTTTAAAAGTAGACATTATAAATTTGTTTGCAGTTTTCCTAGTTTTAAGACTGTGAAAATTTTCCTATTTATTACATTACATTGACTATTCTTAGTTAAGGGGAAATGTGTTAATCTTATTTTTTTAACTGGTTTAATTTTCTTTTTAAAGAAGAGTACCCGTTGGTGTAGTTAAGGCTATAAAACCTTACAGCATGTAACCTATGAAAATTAATGAACTGTTCTTTTATTCAGTTTGTAGATGAAGTCAATATCTTTGCCTAATAAAAGTTTGAAATGTTATTTGTATAGAGTGTTTTTTATACCATGTCCATGAAATTGCCACAAAACTACTTTCAAATATATGAGCTCAAGAATCTCAGAGCTGAGAAAGGCGGATTGCAAATTAGAAGCAGCTTGGACTACATTGTAAGACCCCCACCTCAAACAAAACAAGACACCAAATAATAACAGAAACCAATCCCAAAACAACAGCAACAACAAAATAAAATCTCACATATTTTACTATTCAAGAAAGCAATTTTGCCTCACTGACACTGGGGGATTTTTTTTTCAAAGTACATATCTAACAAGAGACTAATATCTGAAATTTATTACGATAAAACAAATTCTAAGCAAATAAAACCAATCTGGTTAAAAATAGACAATAGCACTCAGTAAGCATTTCTAGAAAAAGTGATTAAAACAGCAAAGAGGTGTATAAAAAAGAATGTTCAACATGACTAATCAAATAGAATCTGAAACAACCATGAGATATTTCTGTAGTCCATTAAGAACCTAGTCCAAACTCAAAAAAGGTAACAAGGGCCAGTGCATATATATGAATCCTTGAACATAAGTCATGGGAATCTAAATTAGTACAGGCACATTCACACTTTTAATTATGTGCTATAAGGATTCACTACAAGTGAACAAAAAACTATAGGCATCATCATAAATAATTTGCTGATATATATATATATATATATATATATATATATATATATATATATTTTCTTTTTTTGAGACAGGGTCTCACTATGTAGTTCAGACTGGCCTTGAATTCACTATGTAGCCCAGGCTGACCTTGAACTCAAGAAGATCTTGCTAGCTCAGCCTCCCTAGTCCTGGGATTATAGTAGTGTGTGATTACACTCAACTGGAACAACACTTTTTAAATAATTAGAGCATTTCTAAAACTTATGGGAACTTCACCAATATTCATATTTTACCAAGATAAACAAGATTACTTATAAGAAATAGGAGTTTGTAAATTATAAGAATTGTATCAATGATGAATAACTTAATTTTAAAACAGAGTTCTCCAACTGCACAATACAAGGAAATTTGCAAAAAAAGAGATAATGTGATGATGCGTATCAGTAGAATAAGAGTTACTTATTCTACGGAATTGACTGGTGTCCAGGGCTCTATAGAAAACCAAATAGTTTAAGTAACTCTGACTGATAGTAATGAGGGTGATTGTCTAAATAAAGAATATACTGTACTATTGAGTCTGTTAGTATAAATTTTTAAAAGTTTTCAAGCATATTTACTTTCTAATTCATTACTTTGTGGTCCAAAAAAGTTTATTTTTGAAATCTTGCTGACTTCTTATATCTCCATCAAGCAGAAACTGTAACTTGGATATGAGCACCTAGCTCACCTCTACAGAAGGTAGACAACAGGTCACCTGCCACTTTCTTTTATGTTCACAATTCAAAGACTCCAAGACCTACAAAAAGAACAACCTTGCTGCAAAAATCTAGCAAGGATTTCACTTGTTTTTGTTTTTGTTTTCTTTAATCTGTGTGTTTCTCAAAAGTAGAGAGAAATAATTTACAATTAGAAGGGTTTTGAGGGAATGCTAAAAGCGTGGGTAGTTCTCTTTTAGTAGTGGGAAATTAAAACTTGCTAATTTCTTTTAAGTTTATATTTCTATTTGCAGTATGTCCCTTTTATCACTTTTTAACAGTAATGCTACAGTTTTTAAACTGTTTTCATTGCTGGTTCTGTAATTCAAATATCTAGCAAGCCCCAAATAAAATACAGAACAAAGGAATTGTCACGATCACAGTAGCATTTTAAAAATCCAGTAAAATACTTGTTGTGAAGGAACAATCTTTAAATATTTCGTCCAGATGGTTACTATTTCAAACACATTCTTCTTCAGAAATCTGTAAAATTTTTCTTTTTTATCACCCACAATTTGCATAAGTGCTGTTATGATTTTATTGTTTACACATTTAAATAATTAGCTACCTGAGTATTAATTTTTAAAAGAATTTTGTAGAATCTTACTAAATTCAGACAAAGCAATGCTTAGCTATAAAGCTTGTTGATCTAAATATCAAACAAAGGCCTTTTCTTTTGAAGCAAAACTAATTTCTCTTGGATTTTCATCATTCACATAGGTCACTTTATATTTATGCAATTATCTAGATCTTTTGGTAATTATTCTGTCTTCCTAAATAATTTTTTTCATAGATCTGAGTAACAGACACCCATCGGCATTATCTAGAATCAAAATCTTATTATGCGGCACCCTTTGAAGTATACAGATTGAACTTCTAGTGTTTAATGTGCATGGATCTAATTGTTTTAAGTCTTTAGGATAAATATAATTTATGAACCAGTTTTCACATTGGCCCAAGTCGATAGTTACAATACTGTAATAGTCAGTTAAGTGTCATGAATAATAGGCATTCATCTTTGTTTATCTAGCTATTCATTTCCTGGAGATAACGTATATCCCAAAGTAGAAAAAATGATATTGGTTCCATATTTACAACATCCACTAATGCCAGTTTCCTGTTTCTCTAACAATTAGCAGTTCATATTTATGACCACATCCTTTTATTGTTCTTTATGCAGTTATAACTTAAGAACCCAGTTATTTCTTTAAGCATCTCTTAAATCTTTTCTAAGAATACAGGAATAAAAATTGGTTCACCAGCTTACTGTCTAATAAAATATTAACTCAGAATAACTGACGAACATAGGAATAAAGAAATAAGCAAGATGCAATGTAATAGTCATCCTAAATTCTCTGTAATAACTCAGTTTGTTATGAGATACTTTCCAAGCTTTATTTTGAGTTTCTGTTAAGTATCACAGTCCAGATCTTCAAAGCTGCGCAATTTACCTGGGAAGGTGAGCCTGTGCGTGCACTTCCTCGACTTTCATAGCTGCCCACATGATTACTAGCCCACCATGTGCCTCCTTGGCAGGGTGAAAAGTTCATGTATCCTTTCCAACAGCGTCACAAACGCTAAATTCTTTTAAAGGTGACGGGAAGGAGACTTCTCTAGGTGGATCCTTCTAGAAATTTATGAGTTTGACAGGAGAAAATTCATTTTTAAATACTAAGCATGATTAAGAAAGAATTCCGTTAAATTCGGCACAGGACAAAGTCTCAGATCTACCTGCGTACGTAGATAAATCATAATTTCAAAGGCAGAAATAACACTTTCCTTTGTAGCACTATGACAGTATATTTTAAACAACCATAGTAGTAAAATGTTAAGCCATTTCACCCGGTTAATTGTTTTTTTAAATTTAGAAATAGGAATTTATTTCATTTTACCTTTATTTAAATAAAAAATAATTAGTAGATATTTACAGTACATAATGTTAGCATTTCTTTGTGCAGTTGATATATGTACATACACATCTTAATTTCTCGTTGATTCCTTTCCTTCTTTTCTGTCCTCTGTCTCAATCTTTTAATGCCGTTTCCTTTTGAGAGTCATCCCACAACTTCCTTTCATCTTTCTTTTTCATTGCCGTTAATTTATAAATTTAGTTCATCTCATAAGGGAAACCATGTGGTATTTAAGTTATATAAATTGTATGTATCAAGTGTAATTCAAGAAGGCTGAGGAAAAACAAATTTACTCAGAGGATAAAGACAAACATAGAGCTGGAATTCATTGTCTGTAACATCCTACCAGTCCTAAAATTTGTCTAGATGCAACTGACTCATAATTTCACTGTAATACTTCACTCCCTAAAATTGGCAACAAAGATCTGGAAAACTTAACTCTGCTTCATCAGTATTGCAATTTGTCCAGTGAGTCTTTATTGTTCTGTAAACCAACAAATTTGTGACAAACTGCCGGTTTAGTTTGACTATTTAGTTCCCTCAGTGGCCTGCACTTCATCTACATATGGATTCTTTTTTGGGGGACAGATTTTTCCAAGATTTGCTAAAAATGATTAGATATGATAAAACTCATGAAAATTTTGAGGAAGTTTTTGTCACAAATCCTGAATAACTAAAAGTCAACAAGACTTTAGAATCATCCACTAAAAGAATAAGGGTGAGCAGAAAGTAGAACATAGGTCAACTCCAGAGCAGATCATGCCCAGAGGGACTGTAGAACTAGGAGGTAAAGCACTTGGAGGTTGAGCACCTCCACCTCACTCAGATTTTTATAAACCTCACATGGTTGAATATTTACCACCTTTTCCAAATTTATCTGCCTTCTCTGTAATATTTACATTACAAGGAAATACATACTTAACATACCCTTAGTTCTAATTTGTTCATAACAACTTTACTTCTCCTAATTCAGCTCTTAATAAACTAGATGTTTGTACCCATGGCATTTATTTTAGTAAAACAGTTTGTTTGGTTTTTATATAGCCTATTCAAGTTGCATCAATTTTCCCAAGGACCTGTACTGAAATGTTCCCTCAATTTACTTCACTTTAGAATAAAGGAAAAGTGCCTAATTATGCTGTACTTCCATTTCTTTCAGCCAGGACAAACCACATGCCTTTGTCCTCTCAATAGACTCAATAAAGTTCCTTCTCGGGTGCAGAAAAGGTGGCTTTCAATTTTCATACCAGGTGTCTCTCTGATTTGTTTATAGGAGAAACAGGAGGAAAACCACTTCACTCCATTAGAGGAAAATATTTGTATGAAAACAAAAGAAAAACAAGAAGACAATGACAAAGAAGAAAAAGGGAAGCAGGAGCAGGAAGAGGAGGAGCAAAAGGAGGGGAGAAGGGAAGAAGAGGAGGAGAGGGAGGAGGAAGGGGAAGGAAGAGAGTGAAAAGCCAAGTCAAACAGGATCACCCAATATGGATTTTTCATCACACTGAGAGGAATAAAATGTTAAAGAATGAGCAGGACCAGAACATGACAGGAACTGCAAGGATTAGTATTTTTAAGGAAAATCAGCGAAGGCTGTTTTCATCAGTTCCTTCCTCTGAGATTCTCTGAATCTATCAATTTAAGTTTTCTGCCAATTAATCTCTTAGATTTTTGTCTTTCTCAATCTTCCTGAGTCCCTTGATTTCTGTTGTTTCTGTATTTTTTAGAAACTTTCCCTACAAATTGCTCATGAATGTCCTGGCTACTTGCAATTTTAAAATATAGTTTTATTTTATTTCTTTTACTCCTCTCACAAGACATGAAAGGTGAGTTCTGTTCAGTAAATTGTTCTAAATAGCAACACTGCATATATCTCTCTACTTTTACTTGCTTTTTATTTGCATTAGTATAGATGGTCCTTACACTAAGCATCTGTTGTAATAAACCATCATTTTATTACATCTTTGCTAGCTTGAGCTTGAATCATTTGCAGGAAAGCTCAGGAAATTTTTTGAGATACTAAATAGAGTCATGTTAGCTGGCAAGAAAGGTAAACAGATTCCCTGGAAGGTCTGGATGGTTTCTTTATAGGCTCTGTTCCACTGGCAATTGAATAGGTAAGAGCGATTTTCCTCACACTAAAATGAGAAAAATGTAGTTTCTGGCATGTGGATTTATTTTTCATGTGGGTATTTGCCATCTTAACATTTTCCCACTTGCCTTTTTCCAAGTGGCAGTATATCCATGCTACATACTTTTGCCTCAGTATAGGGAAAGTCTTTTATCCAAATCCTCGTTTATTCCCTGATCGCATCTCTATCACTTCTATTTTCTCCCTATGTAATGTGTGGAAAAATAAAAGACACTGTAGGTAGAATCCGTGCTAACACATAAAAGACTCGAAGTAGAGACACAAGGCACCCAAATCTTCTCACAGGAGGCAGCCATTTAAAATAAAGAACAACCAGAATGGAGAAAAGAGAAGAGCATTTAGGATTACATATAAAGATATATATATATATATATATATATATATATATATATATATATATATATATATATATATATATATATGATGGATAGCTATACAGTTAATCTCTGCTCATCAAAAAGAATAATTGTTGCTTTCAATGTTTGATTGATGATTATTTTCATGCCTGTATCTTACAATCTGAATAACTACTTTGAAGATAACAATATGTAATATATTAACCAAACTTTATCTCCTATTATTTTGTTTTGAAATTCTGTATCACTTTTTTTTAGTTTTAAAATACAAATGATAATAATAATAATAAAAAGAAGTTATGGGAAAAAGTGTAGAACTCATATTGAGTGAAGACTTGGCCTGTCCAATATAAAATGTGGTTTCTATATCCACTTTTTGAAATTAAACTGTTACTAGTTTTTCCTCCTTTGTCATTCATTTCTTAACGTATGCACAAACTTTTCAGAGAACCTTCCCACATTAAAGAAATCTGCATTTTCATTCATCTTTTTAAAAATCAGTTGCAGAGTATGTATCACAAACTCATATTTTCTGCTTGGATGTTAGATCTTCTACTCATTTTCTTTCTTCACAGATGAATGAAAAGCTTCTTTGAAACAGAAAGTTACTTTTGCTTTCTGAAAGATGGAATCTTTGCTCTGCATGATGCTTGGTACAAATGATCCTAATTAAACTGGATGCATGAAAATAAAACTAAGTTTTTTCTAAATATATTTCACAATTTAAAAATCTGTGTAGCTGGCTGTGGTGGCAAACACCTGTAATCTCAGCACTTGAGAGGCTAAGGCAGGAGGATCACTGCCAGTCTGGGCTACAAAGTGAGTATAAGGCCAACCTGAACTTTACAGTGAAACCCTGTTTTGAAAGTCAATCAATCAATCAATCAATGCATAAAATTTTAAAAATTTATCCAAACTACCACCTACAAATTTTATTCCTCCAGCAAACTCAAGCATTTTTGAAACACACTATATCAGAAATAATAAATAAATATAATTCCTTTGTATTATTCTACTATGCAGTATTGGTATGTCAAATAGCAGCAGTATAATACTGTATCATTATTATGAATTATTATGAAAGGAAAATCCAGTAGTTTTGCTCATTCTCACATTTGAAATGAGACAGAGATTAAAGGGTAATTAAATAGATACAAGGATTTATATAATTGCTATAAAGAAAATTTTTTTCAAACTTTTAATTCCTGCAGATTAGAACATGCACTTGAGAGATATTTAGTGGCTTTTTAGATCAAACTAAAAAATTACTCCATTTCTGCATAAAGACAACACAAACTTAAATATAGTTATAAATAATAGATTTTGCACAATACTAAGCCTTCAAATGCTTTCAAGAATATTTTGATGCTGTAGTACTTTGAAACTAATGTGATGCAGTTAAACTCTACTATGCAAATTAGCAGCTGATAACCGTGGAGGTACCATTTAGTTATTCAGTTATATGATGGAAAGAGAAGTAAATAAAAATTGAAAAATTTGGGGGTGAAAGAAAATCATTGTTTGAATGAGAATATATGAATACTGAACTGTATTCATATATTGAGCTCATGGTACCATTTCCTTCAGTCCTTTCTAAATTTATAAAATTACAACCTAAATCTATTTTAATTTTTCAGTGGGGATGCTGACCTAGCATCATATTTCTAGATAAACTTGCTTTCAAATTTAGGGTTTTCTGGATTCTGTGAACAGATTTGGAGATTTTTAGACTATGTAAAATATTTCTTCCATGGAAAATAAACTTTTAAGTCTGACTTTTTCTTGGGTTAGTTGTACATCATTTATTTCTTATATTCAGGGAAATTGGGAAAATGTTAGTAAAAGGAATTTTATTATTGCTATTATGTCACATTTTTAGTGTCACGATGCTTGTCTTTTAAGATTATGCTACACTCCGATCCATATCACTTATGTTCACTTTTGATTCTGCACTTAAAAACTTCTTTTCTTAAGTGGTTTAATTTGTATTTTCCTTAATTAGTTTTGGGATACTTAAAATGATCAAGAATGAAGTTTCAAATATTTCAGACAGATTTTAAAAGCTTCAACATTTTCTAAAAGATTCAATTCACTATTTACAATGGTCAGTACCTTTTCCAGTGCGTCATTTTAAAAGTTTTGATGTATAGTTGTAATGGACAGAATTAGGGACTCATTGTGCCATTTTAAAGTGAATGGTTTCTTACAAATGACACACCTTCGTAGAACACATTTCAGATTGTGAAAAGCTGTTTGTCTGGTACTTTTATTATGAGGCATGAGGATGATTTGCCTGGCCCTATCTCTTTGGTCATTTCCTGTATACAAATTGGATTTCCTCAAGGAGCTTGGCCTGCGTGCAGCTGATAAGTAACACAGTGGGCTCCATTTGTATTCGGTATTGCTTGGGGGACTTTGACTTCATTCTTTTCATCTAGTTTTTCAGTTTCTATAGTTGGTACTAATATTTTTCATCTTTTGCCTCTCATTCATTCAAATACAATTTTTCCCTTTCAGCGATGAATAAGAAGTTGCTTTGTGAAGAATGCTACTATGCGGTCTCCAGTCACATTTCTTGGAGTGACTCATCCCATAGGAAACATTTGCATTACCTGCCACCAAAAATAAAAACAACTACAAGATCTTTCAGAACATGGTTTAGACTTTGTCAGTAAAATGCAATAAACATAAGCAGCATTAACTGCATAAAAGCTTAATTTCTTCATTCAGTAACTTACATCTGTATTTGAAGTAAAAATCATAAAAATAATTTTGGATTCACAGACTAATGAACATTAGTCAGCCTGAAAATACAGATTATTGGGATTAAAACTAGCTAAATAATAAAATCCAGTTGAAGTACAAACATAAAGATGATGGGACATAATATACATTGCTCACTATGTGGCATTCACAGTCCTAAGGGAATTATTCAAAGTATATTCAGTTTACAGGTAATGAAACTGAAGTTAAGGACATTGAAAGTTATTTGGTAATAAGAAAAAGTCAACATTTGTATCGTAGAACCTATATTCCAAAGATATAATTCAAAGCATGACACTGCTATCTAAGCCAAAGATTTCAGCACAGCACATATATCTAATTTGTTTTGTATTTTGTTTTTGTATAAATCACAGGGTATTATTAAGTAGTATTACAAATTGGTGGTTTTTCAGTAATTTTTTTTTCTCCATGTTAATCAATTTACTCAGATAATGAAGGTAAGATGTTTGGAATCGGTTATTCTGGCTATTATCAAACACATGTATTTGAATTAATTTACATAGAAATATGATTTACATCAAATAATTTAAAAGAGTAATTCTAAATAATGCATTATTCAGCATAATACTAGAACTAATGAGGCTAAAAAATGTTGCAGTAAATCCTTCATAAGTTTTGGAATCAACTACAAAGGTCAAATAAATTTGCATTGAAATATGTGATTGATATTTAATGCTAAAACATAAGAAAAATGAAGGCAAAGAGACAGATTCCTGTCTGGATTTGCAAATCATGCAAATAAATATGTTGTGACAATTGGAAAGTTACTAACATTTACATGAAATTCCTGGCTTCAATTCAGAGGAGAATGTTTTGAAAGCACAAAAATACTAGGCACTTAAAAAATTAAAGCATATACAGTAGTATATTAAATAAAATGATATATATTTTGAAATGCAGATATTTTCTCTTTTCCTGTCATGATAGTTTAAGATCTTAATAGCAAAGATTATTTAAATAGCTTAATCAAACAAAACCCAAAATATCTTACTTTAAAATTAAGCAATTTTCGAAAGAATATAATACCATGAAACATTATGATGCCAACTCTGAATTTTTCCTACAGGGCAAATATTTAGAAAGCCTGATAAATTATACCATTAAGACAAATGACTTTGAAAATTATTTACTCATTTATTTAGGTATGGCCTTTTCTGTTATGGTACATAGGTACCAAAATAAAAACTGTAGCTTACTTAAGACAGTATTTTAAAATAACATGGAAATTTTATTCTACAGTGTAGAACGTAAATGAACAGTGTAAAATGAACAGTGCCTCATTTATATGAGGAAATATTTAATGGAATTTTAAACTATTTTTCTTGCATACTCATTGTAATATTTTAAACACTCATTCATTTATTTATTCATTTTTGTTTTGTTTTGTTTAGTACCAGTGTTGAAATCACGAACTCATGCTTTCCGGTCAGGTGCTTATGCTGCTGAATTAAATCCCCTGCCCTCTCCTTGTAAATTTTTGAAGTAATAGTGGAAAGATAAATCTAAAATAAAATATATAGATGCTTGACCAAATACTTTTCAGGTTCTAGAATTATTTTTCATTAGTTTAAATGTTGAAGCAGTTAGTAAAATTTTGTCAAAAACCTCAAATGCAAACAAAGGGAAAAATAAACCAGTAAAGAAAATATTTTTAATTAAATTGCTTAAAATACATAGGCACTTTTAAAATGCTGTAACAATCCTTAAGCACTGGAAAGAACAAAATATAAATATATGTTTTTAGGAATCACATACACAATATTAGTTGAAGATGGTAGAGGTAAGAAATGTAATGAGAATAAAGGACAACATAAAAGTTTTATGGCAGTGACCAGGTGAGGGAAGATGGTGATGTTTGGATAGAAAATATCTGCTGTATGCAAATTAAATGAATATTTTTATAAAACCTAATTTACATAGGTCAATTGTTGTATAATATACAGAGCATAATTTTAAAACATATTATACTAGTTTTAAATTGTTTAATGTATATATAAAACTTTAAATTATGCACATAGACTACTGTTTTTGTATTTTAAAGGAAATAAAACAAAAAAAATCAAAACAGAGTAATATAAGCAATGCATGACTTGAAAACAAGACAACAGGAAATCAATAGTGGCTACCATAATGTCTCTTATTTTCTCCAAGTAGTTGTAAATATCTTCACACACAATAAAATCAAACCAAAACAAAATAAAACAAAACCAATCAAAACAAAAGAATGAAAGCATTATGGGACTTCAAAATAAGGCAACAGGAAATCAACACTAGCTACCATAATATCGCTTGTTTTCTTCAAAATAGCTGACCATACCTTCACACATAAATCAAATAATAGAAAACTGATTAAAACCAATCAAAGCAAAAGAATGAAAGCATTATAGGACTTCAAAACAAAATAACAGTAAATGAACAATGGATACCACAATGTTGCTTTTTCTTCAAAATAGCTTTCCATACTATCACTAAAATCAAATAAAGCACAACAGAATAACACCAATCAAAACAAAAGAATAAAAGCATTATAGGACTTCAAATCAAGATGATAGGAAATCAACAATGGCAACCATAATATCTCATTTTCTTCAAAATAGCTGTTTATACCATCTCACATTATAAAATCAAACTAAACAAAACAATATAACCAATGAAACAAAAGAATGAAAGCATTATGGAACTTCAAAACAAGATAATAGGAAACCAACAATAGTTACCATAATACATACCTTTATGTTCAAAGTAGCTGCCCATTCAATCAAACAGTAAAATCTAATGAAACAAGACAAAAGAAAACCAAACCTAATGAAATCATGAAAATGATACAACAGTTCAAGACAATAAGAAATTAACAGTGGTTACTGTCTTCCCCTCCTAGATGTTCCATTGCCTATTACTTTAAGAATATTTTTTGTAATATTTGGACCCCACTAACTTCTGTTTTTTATACAAAGGTTCATCTATATGAATTCACACTGTTTTGCCCATGATCATGATCTCCATTGCATCCATTTACCTACAAGAGCCTAACGATTATCCTACTTTATAGCTGGGTAGCTTTCCGTTGTATGAAAATAACTTTCTCAACCATTCTGTGGTTTATGGGGAAGTTACCTTTGCTTTTTTGTGGTCTTCTGTCATGCAGAACAATTGTTTTCTCTCCTTTCAGTCTATGAATTTCCTTTCCAATTAAATGTGTTTCTTGTATACAGTGTACTGGTGGATCTTTCTTGATCCACTTTCCCTGTGTTTCTTTCTTTTTCTGAAATGACACCATCTACATTAATGGTTACAGTCATCATGCATTTGTTCCTCTCTGCCATACTATCCTCCTGTTGTTGGACCCCTACTTTTCACATTCATTCAATTGCTTGTCCTGTTGGCCGTCCTCCTCTGCTGCTTTTCCTGTAACCATGGTCATCTTTATCTCCTCTAGATTATCCTTCAACGTTCTCTGTAGCATTGGTTTGGTGGTCATGAATTCCTTCAGTTTCCCCCCCCCCCTAGTTATTCTTTATCATGGAAGTGCCTTATTTTTCCATCAATGTTGAAACATAGTTTTTCAGGTACATCAATCTGGATTGGAAGTTTTTTTCTTTCAGAATCTGAAACACTTCACTCCAAATACTTCTTGACTTGTTGGTTTATGTAGCACAAGTCTGTCATGATTCTGATTGGATTTCCTTTATAGGTGATCTGTTTATTTTATTCCTCTAACAGCTTTTAATATTCTGTTCTTGTACTGAATATCTGAGATCTTGATTATTATATGTTTAGGTGTAGATCTACTTTGGTTATGGCTAGTTGAAGTTCTATATGCCTTGCTTGTGTGCATGTCATACCCTTTGCCTAGGTTTGGGAACTTTTTGCTATTACTTCTGTCAATAGCCTTTTTATTTCATTTGTATTGACTCTTGCTACTTCACTGATACCTGTCACTCTTGAATGATTTTTCTTTGTGTCATGTTTCAGCCATTGAATTTTTATTTCTTGGTTCCTTGTTATTTTTAAGAGAGCCTTCCTTTCATGATTGCTAGCTGAGATCCTGTCTTCAAAGTCTGAAAGTCTATTTTCAGTATCTTTCAAGCAGTTTTGCCAGCTTTTGTTTGACATTTTACTTTCCTGGATATCTCTTTGAATCTGTTTCATGCATTGTAATTCCTTTATATATTGTTCATTTAAGGTTTCCATCATTTTTCTATGCTCCTATATTTTATCTGTGTTTTTTT
Organism: Hydrochoerus hydrochaeris; assembly: GCA_004027455.1. Taxonomy (NCBI): domain Eukaryota; kingdom Metazoa; phylum Chordata; class Mammalia; order Rodentia; family Hydrochaeridae; genus Hydrochoerus; species Hydrochoerus hydrochaeris. The sequence continues at coordinate 86,354 of PVLA01003243.1, read as the reverse complement.
AGATATGCTCAGCCATTCTTTCATTATGTTTGTGATTTCTTCTTACCTGAGACATTATTTTTGATCTGATTACCTTTACACTTTCATGAAGTTGTTTCTTGAATTCAGTTGCTTTCCTCTCAGAAATTTCAGGTGTGTGACTTCCATTTCCTTCAATGACTGTATTTCCCAGACTTGTTCTGTATGGGCTGGAGATCTAAGATTGCCTTTTGCTCCTTCATCTTGACATTCTCCTGGGTTCCTCTCAGCAACCTGGTTGTGAGGTCCCACATACTTCCCACATTGGCTGCCCCTCCACAGTATAAGGGAATGGGACAGACACATGGGTTTCTCTGTCCCCAGGTTCCCAGGAAGGTGGCAAGGTATAGGGAGGGCTCCTCCAGAACTGTACAGCTACACCGGAGCTTCTCCTATAGCCAGGGATGTGTAATGGTGAAACTGCCTCTTCTCTCAGCCTGTGTGTCTACATCGGGACTTCCATGATGGTGGCAGGCACACATGGGTGGGTTTCTCTGATTCTTCTGGTGGGTGATGGCTCCCTGAAGGAAGCAAGGGTCTCTAGTTGTGACCTATGGGTTCATGGGGATTGCCTGGCTTCATGTTCTTGCCTTCATTGGCTGTCCATGGGAAGCAAACTGATGGCAGCAGCCAGCAGGCAGAAACAGATCTGGCTGGATACCCCTGCCCATACTGTATGCCCATGGGTGACTGTTTTGTAATATAACTATGCAGTATTTCATAAATTGTAATTTTAAAAATCTACAAGAACTATAACTTGAAATATTACATGTTTAAAATGTATAATTTATTAAATTTTATTTAATGTATCATTTTGCCACACATGAATTCTATATATCATATTTTCATATATATATATATATATATATATATATGATTAACACTTTCTGCCTTTCAAAATATCAAGTATATTTTTGAAGAAACCTTATTCAATCCATATATATATTAAAACTTGAGTTCAAATAACATTGAATGGTTAAAATATGAAATTGTGCTTAAAAGTCTCTTTATTAATTTATTCATAAATATTATTAGAAATTTAAAAATTAACAATATGCTTTGATATTCCCAATTGCCAAGTATAATATGTCAAGAAAAACAAACTGAAATGTGACAATCTCCTAATTCCAAAACCTAAAGAAGCATCTGAGTTGTTCTGATTACAGCTCATTCTTCCTTTAAACAATTGAGAGGTGTTATGGTTAATACATTGTGTCACCTTGAGAAGTCCAGCAGCTTAACTAAGCAACTCAGAAGCTCTCCATCCTAGAGTATAAAGGACACACCATTGCGTCTCAGGAAGATTGTCCATTATGTCAATTTGAGACAATCAGAATTGTAATTAAGTGAGTCAGCAGGGAAGCTAGGTTGCTTACTTTGCAAACATTCAGCCTGTGCAATAGAAGAGCATGGAGATGCTGTGAGTGCAACACCCATCCAAGGAGTGAAGCCTGCTACAATATAAGGAAGGAAACCTCCACAGCTGTGGCCAGATAAACCTTTTCCACCTTAGTTTTGGGTATGGGGTATTTTGCATCAGCAATGAGATAAAAGTAACTAAGACAAGCAGCATCCATTATTTTTTTCAGAAATCAAAGTCAGATAAAAGAAAAAAAGGCCATGGTTCAGAAATTTATTATCAATGCTTACTGAGTGATAGATAAGAACAAAACTTTCAGTTATATACAATGGTGACTTGACAAAACAATAATATACTATACCTATCAAAAAGCTGCAAGAAATGATTTTGAAATTTTTTAGCAAACATTTTTCATATTCATTTTGACAGATTAGAGAGATGCATGTTTGTCCTGATATAAACATTATAGTTTGCCTTTTTATTATGATACCTTATTAATAGCTACATAGTTATTTATCAGGCAATACAAGATATAATTTTTTTAAATATCACTTTCAAAGATCAACATGCTCTATAAGGCATGAAAAGCATACTTTTTCCATATAGATAATTTATATATTGCTAAGTGTGAATATAGCATTGCTTAAATAAAATAGGGAATAAAAATTTTGTCTAATGAATGAGAAGCATTGGATGTATTAGGAAGAAAATACTGTGTAATAAAATAGAAATATGTTTACTTTGATGGTGTATGATTAAAATGTTATAAAAGTGCTGTTTATACTTATTAAAACATTTACTTTGAAAAATTCATGAGAATTTAAAAAGTAACCTATTGTATTTATAAAAATATAGTGAAAAAATGTAGAATAAAGTATACTGCTTTTTTTAATCTAGGTCTTTTTTTTTTTACATGAAACTAAGACTCATATGTAATATTTCAGTCAGGGAATTACAAGAAATACCACACTCTTCTGAGGCTATATTGGACCATTTGAAGTAACACAAAGCAATATCATTATTAAAGTAAAAAAATCATTATTTTAAAATATTTTGTGCTTCTTCAAAACTAAATATAATTTGAATGTGTGTTATTTAAAATATTTAAGTGTTCTGGACATGCATTTGTAAATTAAGCTTATCCTTTTAAAAGTATATTTTGTAAAAAGATCTATAACCTTCTAGGTTTAATCTCCACCAGTCACTATACCAACACAATTAATGTTCCTCTTGGACACTCTTCCGTAATAGTCTAGCAATGTGTTAATATTTATATTAGTTAAACCGAAAAATTAATTTATATTAGGAGGCAGAAGTGAAACATGAATTTTTGGCTCAGAAACCAAGCAGCCAGCTCGCGGCCCTGGTAAGTGGCTATGGTCTGGCAAGCCACGGCCACCCCAGGGTGAGAACGATCAGCATCTCCTGAGATCCATGTCATGCTGCAACTTAGGGAGCTGGGAAACCAAGCAACCAGCTCGCTGCCCTTGTAAGTGGCTATGAACCTACTGCCTCCCCCTACCGTTAACAAATGGGAACCAGAGATCTGAGCATCTCAGCGAGGTTGACTATGTGCAATATAGCAAATAAGGGAGATTTCCTTCTACCATCTCTTTGAAGGCAAATTTTTTTCACTGTTTTGCTTTGTTCTAATTAATGGTATTGCTCTACTCAATATTCTGTTTTGATAAGTTCTATAATGTTCTGTATTTCCTTTGATTTTACTATATCTGATTGACAGAACAACTACTGTGAAGAAAACAAGATATAGTATGGTACCTATTACTGTTATCCCAGTAACCTGCTGTGAAGTTCTGTAACAGTTGCACTACACTATCTCAACTGGCTTTGTTCCGTCTTGTTTTGTGGTATTTTACTACTTTAAAAATTAAATAAATAAATAAATAAATAATATAAAGTTAATAACAACAAAACAGATCAATGAGGTACTGAGCAAGCTGAAACATGATATAACTAAACAGATAATGGACTTAAAAAGCAAAAGGAGGAGAAGAAAGTGCTCTAAAGGATATAACTGCATGTATGTTTAAGAGTGTAGTATTGATAACCATGTTGCTACATTTTTGTTGGATCATTGAATAGAACTGTTCGAAGCCTCAATGTTTGAATAGCCACTTCGTATGCTTTAATTTTGTAACTTGAACAACTATATCTAAGAAGACAATATGTAATCAATCAACTAGTGATTTGTGTCTTATATTTTGAAATTCTGTATTGCTTCTTCCCTTTTTTCTGTTTTGCTTTTTTTCTCTTTAAATAAAATTTTTAAAAAATAAATAAAAAGAAATAGTACTAACAATTTAACACTTGTAATCATTTACTTTCTAAATTTAGGGTTAAAACTTATGCTCATATTCTGTCGCCTGCTAATCTTCCTGATTTTCCTTCTCTATCCACATGCCCATTACCCTGTGGAAACACACATGCTTGCACGTGTGATTTTCATCAAATATTGTCTCTGTTCTGGTGCATGCTTGTATTCCCAACACCACAGGCTATCAAGGCAGGAAAATTGCAATTTCCAGCCATCCTGGACGACTCAAGGTTTTAGTTGTCTCAAAATTAAAAATCAATTAACTAATAAAAGTAAAAAGGAAAGAAAAAGAAAGAAAAATTCTAAATATGCATCTTAGAGCAATTTTCCTGAATTTCTAGTGCCAAAAGAAAAAATATATCATTGGAAAAAGTAACAATATATCAGTTGGAAAAAGACATTACTTGTAAAATTACTTTATCATTTGTAGTTTTATACATGGACTACTTATAGCTGTTATTATATATTAACATGCTATTGTTTAATATTTATAATACCACAAAATTGTCAAATTTCAATAAATCTCCAAAAACCATGATTATTAATAAATCAGACATTACTTTTAAAATCATTTTTTACCCTTATGTTCTCATTTGTTTTCTCTAAATTTCCTTCTCAGTATACTAAAGACTGACTCCTTACAAGGAGATCAGCTTTTTTTATATTAATGATATCTTTTTGGGGGTGTGGAGTTTGAGACAGGATCTCACTGTATATATAGTTCAGGCTAGCAGTGATCCTCCTGGGTCAGCCATCCAAGAACTGAGATTATGTGTCCATCCCATCATGCCTAGTTTATCTTTATGAAAATTATTTTATTAGTGCATAATGATTCCATCCATTGTTGGAAATTCGTATATGTGCAAAACAGATCTTAATTATTTTCACATCTTCTTACCCACTTACCAATTCACTGCTAGTTTCAACTGTTTCATACTATTCATTTAATAATTTGGTCTTTAATTTATTTTCTATTTGGGTTTCTCAGACAAGATAATCCATGCAATTTTTAAGCTTGAGTCTGATTGGATACATTTAAGATTTTGGTCTCAAGGCACACGTCCATTTTAATATGACTATCAATCACATGTTTCTATTTTAAGTTTTCTTATCAGCAAGATGTGCCAAAAGTGTTTCCAATTTCTTGAAAGTGATTCTTTCACAAACTAATGACAATAGTATACTCTGAATGCTCTGTGACTGTCATCTCTTGTTAGTTTTGTAATGCCACCTCATTCAAGGGTTAATAATAATTTACATTCTGACAATTGCCAAAAACATTACTGTATCATAATATTACTCTTGAGTTCTAGGTTCATATATACACACATTACTCAAAATTAATGTTTGGAAATATATATACATGTTCAAAAGGGAATCTTTGAATTTCTTTCTCTTCTTTCCTTTCTGTTTGACCTCTACTGACCCACTTTTATATTATTCATCTGTATTTTGACATTTCAGTATTTTGGTCCTGGATTTATTTATTTACTAGTAGTGTCAGAAAATTCATTTTCTTGGCTCCACTTCTAACATATCTCCTAAGTCAGCCTGTTACTCTCCATCTCCACTAATTGTATTTATTACTCCTCCAACATTTCTACTTAGAGTAGTGGAAAATAATTGTCATTTAGTTTAATTTGTTTTTGGTGTGTGGCTCTACATAGATCAGGTCCTCTTAACGGTCTCAATAAAGCCCATAAAAAACTTCCTAGATGATCAAACCAACCTTTCCATCTTGCTTTAGAAATCTGGTCTTGGCCTTCCTCTGGCAATGTGACCTCAGCAGCATTCACAGTGCTAAGCTTTATTAGCTTCTACTCATTAATTAGGCCCGATTTATTTCCACCTCTTTGTCCTTGTTTTTGTTTTTTTCATTTGAATGGAAATCTATAGAACAAGTCCCCCTTTGTTGTTATGTCTGTAGTTTATGTTTCCTCAAAAGTAGGAAAATTCTCATTAATTTTTGTTACTAATCTCTTCATATTAAATTTTCACTACATCAACCATTCTCTGGAATTCTATAAGGAATTTCTCTCCAGTGAGTTTTGTGTCTCCTCAGCCTCCCAGACATATACTGGAAAACAAACTACAGTGGGCGAAACGTTGCGTGTCTTGCTCGATGTTGCATTCATCATGTTTAAGGTGATGATTGCAGTAAAATGTCGGCAACATTTTTCTGAGTAACTGTTGATGAAATATCAGGTGAATATCACCATGATGGGTAAACAATTTAATTTCTAAGAAACAAAACCAATTGTCAAGTTTACAAAATGGCGTTTTTTCTTAAGCTTAAAAACCCCTATACTTATTAGTCTAGGACTATTGTGTACCATTCATTGGAAATATAATTTTGCTCAGATGATCCAGATATTAACTTGTGAAAAATGAATCATTTAAAAAATATTACAAGGAATAGTATACTTTAACCTTTTTAGTTAGGAACAAATTTTGTGGAAGAAAATTTCTCCTGATCTCTGGTGGAAAAAGAAGGCTTTTACTGATTGAAGTCATTACATCTTTTATTTCTACTGTCACATTTAACATATAATGAAATAATTATGCAAGTCAGCATAATCATAAAATTTGTGGAAGCTCTGAGCTTGCTTTTGTGCACAGAGAGTCATATCTGGGGGTGATAGAAAAGACAATAATGAGAGCTGACGTGGGTAGTCCGTGACCAGTCTATTCTGTGATCCTGTTTTGCTTGCTGCTACTACAGAAAACCCTGATTCAGAATGATAGAGTGTTAGAAGTGCAAGCAGGCTTTCCACTGTTTTTTTTTTTTTTTGATAACTCAGGATATACTGTTTTAATGTTAATACAAAATGTTTGGTTCTTGGGATTTAGCTCAGTAGCATATGTGCCTGCCTAGTAAGCACAAGGTCATGAGTTTGATCCCCAGTACTATATATATATATATATATATATATATATATATATATATATAATGGTTATTGTCTCAAATGTACTTCTCAGTCACCATTTTTTGTTATACTTGATCCTCTTCTTCAATAGACAAAGTAAATTAGTTTAGTTTCTTTATAAGTAGTCAAGATAATTTTCTTCCCTGTTCTGTGATCTTTCATGGTTGGGAAATAGTACTTGAACTACTTTGCAAGCTGAGAAAATGATTGTACAAGAGTGGGGGTGGGGAACAAGGCTTTGACGTAATCTGTTTCAAAATATCTGGTATTGATTAAATCATGTCAACAATCCAAGTGTTCATTATAGTCTCCCTCACAATTTGAGTTTGGCTTTGAATGCAGCTGCATCATCCTTCAATGTAAATACAGTTGTAATTCTCCCCTAAGTGATGTATTGAGTTCATTGAGCAGGTTCATTATGTTACAAGAATAAGCAAATTTTGTGGCCTTTCTGTGTTAATCAAATATGTTGCTAGTATTGACTATTTTTTTTAAAGAAACCTCTGAAGCAGTTCTCAAAACTGGAAAAAACTGAGACATTAATATGTATTTGGAACATGATTTCTCTTCAATCTAGAGAAGAACAGAGATGTGCTTTCTCTATCAATTCATGAAGCAGCATGAACAGTTATGAATTAAGAGCATGTACTTTAAATGATTGATAATTTTAATCAGATCTTGCAAAAGATTCAGCTTAAGTGACTTTTTTTGTCTATCCAGCTTTTCTCTATGGATGATACTATGTAGAGACATATTCAGAAACTATATCTTTAATACAAAAAGTAAAGTCGGAAGTCTGTCTAGTTGTGTGAGCCATTCTGTGTGTATTTTGATGTACTCTGGCAAATTCAGACTTTCTGAAATGCAATTGTTCAGTGGTGAATAGATTTAAACCTGTACTGTAGGTTGACAACAAAGTGCATGCAACATATCCTTATGTCTCTCCTAAAAATGAATCCCACAAAATCAAGTATTATCACCTTGTTGTTGAAATACACAGAGATGTCAACCTGAATATCAAAACCTAGGTGACTCATTAATCTTCTTTAACAATTATACTTCCATATCATCTACTATTTCATCAACTTACCCAGTTGTGGTGCTAAAGCAACACTGTATGAGTTGCTCAATTCACCTAAAATTTCAAAACAAATGATTTTAGCAGCAGGCCATATCAACTCTTCAGCAATAGTAAAGCATTTCTTAGCAATGCTATTAGCCACTAAGACTGATGTTTCTTATTCAGACACATTTTGCCAACTGTTTATCTTCAATAATTGATTCTGGTGTATATGTTCACTTTTTTATTTCTTTTATTTTAAAGAGAATAAAACAAAACAGGACAGATCTGAGCAGATCAAAACAGAACAATGTAAGCATCACATCACTTTACAACAAGACAATTGGATATTAACAACAGCTATCATAATGTCTCTTTCTTTGAAATGGTTAAGCTTAGCTTTACACACAATAATGTCAAACATAAAAAACTAGAATAAACAACTCAAGAGAATGGAAGTATTCCAAGACATTCTGAACCAAATAACCAAAGATGAACAATGGCTGCTATATTATCTCATTTTCCAGAAAAATTTTGTTTTTACTAAAATACATATTAAAATCTAATAAGACACAACATGATAGAACCAATGGTAATAGAAAAACAAAAGCATGGTAGGACTTCAGAGCAAGATAATATTAAATCAACACTGGCTACCATACTGTCTTGTCTTCAAAGTAACTATTCATATGATCACATATATTAAGATCAAACAAAACAGAATAAAACATTTGAACCAATGAATGAAGACATAAGATATCAAAGCACTATAATGGTGAACCATGATTTCCATAAAATCTTCTGTACTCTTACCATTTCTTACAATAGGGAGACTATATGGTATTTATACATGTGAGTTTGATTTATTTCACTTATGAGTATGGATTCAAGATACACTCATTTATTTATAAATATCTCAGTGTGATCATTCTTTATAGCTGAATAATACTCCATTGTATAAAAGTACCACATTTTTTTTATCCATTCCTCGGTTGATGGGCACTTAGGTTGTTTCCAAGATCTGGCTATTACAAATTGTGCCGCTATAAACATGGGTGCACATATATCACTGTGGTAAGATGTTTTCCAATCTTCTGGGAATATGCTAAGAGTGGAATAGCTGGGTCAAATGGGACCTCCAACCCGAGCTTTTTCAGGAATCTCCAGATTGACCTCCACAGTGGCTGCACCAGTCTACACTCCCACCATCAGTGCAGAAGAGTTCCTTTTTCCCCACAGCCTCTCCAGCATTTGTTGTTGGTAGTATTGTTGATCCTGGCCATTCTTTCTGGACTGAGATGGCATCTCAGTGTGGTTTTGCACATCTCTAATGACCAATGATGATGAACATTTTTCATGTATTTATTTTCCATTTGTATTTCTTCATCTGAGAACTGTGTGTTCATCTAGGATGCCCATTTTTGGATTGAGTCTTTGAAATTCAGGGGTCTGATTTTTTTTTTAATTCTTTATAAGTTCTAGATAGAAGTCTGACGGACAATTTACTAAAATTTTTCCCAGTTTCTGGGTTTTCTTTTCACTCTTCTAGAGATTTCTTTCGACATGCTGAAACTCTGTAATAAGACATGATCCCAGTTATTGATTCTGGGAAGTATTTTCCATGCAGTTTGGTTCTTGCTCATGAATTCTCTACCTACCCCTATGTCTTCAGGATTTTTACCTACTTCATCTTGCAACAGATTTAGTGTTTCTGTTTTAATATTTAGATCTTTGATCCATTTGGATTTTAGTTTAGTACATGGTGATAGGCATGTACTTAATTTTAGTTTTCAGCATAATGATAGCCAATTTTTCCAGCACCATTTATTAAAGAGTGTCATTCTTCCAGTGAACATGATTGGCCCCTTTATCAAAGATAAGGAGGTTGAGTGTGTTTGTAGTTGTATCTTCTAATCTATTCCATTAATATTCTGGTCTGTTTTTATTCCAACACCGTGTTCATTTTATTACAGTAGCTTTGTAGTATAACTTCAAGTCAGGCATTGTGATGTCTCCTGCCTTGGCTTTGCTTCTTAGAATTGCCTTTGCTATTCTATGTCTCTTGGGGTTCCAGATGAATTTTAGGAGTGATTTCTCTAGATCTATGAGGTATGTTAGTGTTATTTTCATTGGCATTGCATTGAATGTATAACAATTTTGGGAGGATGGCCATTTTTACAATATTTATTCTTCCTATCCATGAACCAGGGATGTCTTTCCATCTTCTGAGGTCCTCTTTGATTTCTTTTTTCAGGGTTCTCTTCAATTTCTTTCTTTTATAATTTTCCCTGTACAACTCTTTTACATCTTCCCTTAGATTAATTCCTAAGTATTTGATTTTTTTGGATGCTAGTGTGAAGGGTATGGCTTTTCTTATTTCTCTCTTGGTGATTTTGTTGTTAGTGTATAAGAATGCTATTGATTTTTGAGTATTGACTTTGTATCCAGCTACTTTGCTGAATTTATTTATTATATCTAGGAGACTTTCAACTGAGGTTAAGGGGTCTTCTATGTAGAGTATCATGTCCTGTGCAAATAATGATAATTTAACTTCTTCTTTTCCTATCTTTACTCCTTTTATTTCCCTCTCTTGTCTAATTGCTCTGGCTAGTATTTCCAGTAATATATAGGGTAGGAGCAGTGATAATGGGCATCCTTGTCTTGTGCCTGATTTTAAGGTAAAGGCTTTCAGTTTTTGGCCATTTAATATGACACTGACTGTTGGTTTGTCATAGATGGCCTTTATCATATTGAGGTAGAGACTATCTATTCCAATTCTCCATAAGGTTCTTATCATGAATGGGTGTTGGATCTTATCAAAAGTTTTTTCTGCATCTATAGAAATGATCATGCAATTCTTGCTTTGGGCTCTATTGATATGGTGGGTTACATTTATTGATTTACGTATGTTGAACCATCCCTGCATGCCTGGGATGAATCCCACTTGGTCATAGTGTATAATCTTCTTGATGATTTGCTGCATCCTTTTTGCCAATATTTTATTAAGAATTTTTGCATCTATGTTCATTAGGGAGATTGGCCTGTAGTTCTCTTTTTTAGTTGGGTCTTTCTCAGGTTTTGGTACTAGAGTGATATTTGCTTCCAGGAATGACTTAGGGAGAATTGCTTCCCTTTCAATTTCATTGAAGAGTTTGAGGAGTGTTGGCAGTAAGACTTCTTTGTATTTCTTTAGAATTCCACAGTGAATCCATCTGGGCCTGGGCTCTTCTTTGTTGGTAGGGACTTGATTACATTTTCAATTTCATTCATAGAAATTGGGTTATTCAGCAGTTCTACATCTTCTTGATCCAGCTTTGGTGGTTCATATGTTTTAGGAATCTGTCCATTTTTTCTGTGTTATCGAACCTATGAGAGTAGAGGTTTTCGAAATAGTTGTTGATGATCTTCTGTTTTTCCACAGGGTCAGTAGTGTTTTCTCCTTTTTCATTCTGTATTGCAAGAATTTGAGTCTTTTCTTTCCTTTTATTAGTCAGTTGGCTAGGGGCTTGTCAGTTTCATTTATTCTTTCAAAGAACCAACTCTTTGATTCATTGATTCTTTCAATTTTTTTCTTAGTCTCTATTTCATTAATTTCTGTTCTGATCTTCTGATTGCCTTCCTTCTTTTGGCTTTGGGCTTTGCTTGGTCTTCTTTTTCTAGATGTTTCAGGTGTAGTATCAGGTTGCTTATTTGTGTTCATTCTGGTTTCCTAATGTGGGAACACAGTGCAATACATTTTCCTCTGAGGACCACTTTAATTGCATCCCACAGGTTCCAGTAAGTAGTATTTGTATTTTTGTTTGCTTGTAGATATGGTTTAATCTCTCCTTTAATTTCCTCTGTGACCCACTGATTGGTCAAGAGTGTATTATTTAATTTCCATGTGTTTTCGTGGTTTTTACAGTTACTTTTATCATTAATTTCCAGTTTCATGGCCCTATGATCCAATAACATGCATGGGATAATTTCAGTTCTTTTGCATTTACTTAAATATGTTCTGTGGGTTAGTATATGTTCTATTTTAGAGAATGTTCCATGTACTGATGAGAAGAATGTATATCCTGATGTTGTTGGATGGAACACTCTGTATATGTCTATCAAATCCCTTTGTTCACAGGTGTGATTCAGTTCTGCTATTTCTTTGCTGATTTTCTGTCTATCCCTTTGTGTCAATGGTGTGTTAAAGTCCCCTGCTATAATTGTGTTATTGACTATTTGATTTTGAATTTCTGTTAATACTTGTTTTGTGTAGTTGGTTGCTCGGGAATATGGTGCATGTATATTTAAGAATGTTATCTCTTTCTCTTTCAGTTTTCCCCTAACTAGTGGGTAGTGACCTTCTTTATCTCTTTGGGCAATTCTTGGTTTGAAGTTCACATGGTCTGCAAACAGAATAGCTACCCCTGCTTTTTTTTTGAGTTCCTGTTTCATCGAGTATTTTTTTCGATCCTTTGACTTTCAGTCTATGAGTTTCCTTTTGGGTTAGAGGGGTTTCTTTTAGATGGCATATGGTTGGATGTTGTTCCTTGATCCATTCTGCCAGTCTTTTTCTTTTAATTGGTGAATTGAGGCCATTAACATTAATGGTTACAACTGTCATATATTGGTTTATTGTTGACATGTTATCTTTCTGATGTTGTATCTTAGCTTTCCATTCTGTTTAATTGTCTGTCTTGCTTAGTGGTTTTCTCCTATGTATATCTAGAATGTCTTTCAGTATTCTTTGTAGGTTTGGTTTGGTGATCGTGCAGTTCTTCAGCTGTTCTTTGTCATGGAAGTATCTTATTTCTCCATCCATTTTGAAGGACAGTTTTGCAGGGTACATCAGTCTGGGTTAGAATTCGTTTTCTTTAAGGATCTGAAAAACTTCACTCCATGCTCTTCTTGACTTCATTCTTTGTGTTGAGAAGTCTGCTGTGATTCTGATAGGTTTTCCTTTATAGGTGACCTGTCTTTTCTCTCTAACAGCTTTTAATATTCTGTTCTTATGTTGGAATTCTGGGATGGTGATAACTATATGTCTGGGTGTAGTTTTTTTTTTTTTTTTTAGGTTATGGCTATTTGGAGTTCTATATGCCTCACTAATCTGTATGTCAGTTTCCATATTCATGTTTGGGATGTTTTCAGCTATTACTTCTATAAATAGCTTCTTGATATCATTTGTGTTTTCCCTTTTTCTTTTATCCCTATTAATCTTACATTGTTTTTCTTTGCATCATCTTGAAGCTGTTGAATTGTTATTTCCTGATTTCTTGTTATTGTTAGAAGATCTTTCATTTCCTGTTCACTAGCTGCAATCTTATCTTTGAGGTCTGAGATTCTTTCTTCACTTTCATTGAGACAGTTTTTGCAACATTCATTAGAGTTTTTGATTTCCTCTATATCTCTTTGAATCTGCTTAATGCATTCTGTTTGTCTCTTAAACTGTTCATTCAGGGATTCTATTATTTTGCTTTGTTCCTCTAATTGTTTAGCTGTGTCTTTGTTGGATGCATTCAGTATTTCTTTCACTACTTTTATCATTTCTTCTTTTACCTGGGAGAATATTTCTGATTTGAGTTCCCTCATAGCTTCCTGTACTTGCTTCTTTATTTCAGTTGATATCAATTCATACATTTCAGTTGTATGTGTAGTATTTTCTTCTATGTACATGGCTTCTATTTCTTGGGATGGGCTGGAGGTTTGAGATTGCATTTTGGTCTTTCATTTTGTCATTTTCCTAAATTTCCATGTTTCCAGCAATTTTCCAAAGCTTTCCCTCATGGCGCGGCACTGGCTTGGCTCCCCCTTTGGTGGACCTGGCTCCCCTGGTTGAATGAAGGTCACTGAGCATAGTCCACTCAAGCTCGCAGTACTTCTGGAGCCTAGTCCAATGACCCAAGGGGGCTGAGTAGGCACCCACTCGCCAGGATTGATGGTCCCACACCCTTCCAGGTCTGTGTTGGTGATCTGGAACTCACTTTGCGATGTGTGGCACCGGCTTCCATGTTTTTTTCTTTAATTTAAAAACTTCAAAGACTTGTCTTTTATTGTGAGGTATTTGGTCTCAATATGACCAAGAAATTTTGAGTTTCATAGTACCCTTGGACATCCAGTTGCCACATATGGCATGAAGTGAGATTAAAGCATATAAATCACTTGTAACACATTTGTAAATTTAGAAAGATTCTTTGTATTTTCTTTTGTATGCCACTTTCTATCTGTTAATGTTGTTAAGCCTTTTTACGCTATCTCATAATTGGGTCTTTCTTTTCAAAAAGGCTCTCCAGTAACATATGCTTTTATTTGTTTTGGCTAGAATTAGGTTGTAGGCTTACCAAAACCATGATGAAGACACATGTGCAACGCAGAAAAGAAATGTGCAAAGAAGTGGAAAATAAAATAGTGCATAGAACATGTGCAGACTAAAATAAATGTCACATTCTGACTTAAAGCCTTTCAACAGATGCAGCTATAAAATTGTAGTACATCATGTTACTTATCACTTTAATCCTACTATCAGATGCAGTTGAATTGTTGCTTGCCACTCAATGATAAAGTTTTGGTATAAGTCTACAAGTATGGCCTCTGTTTAATCACAATTCTTGGCTAATGCTTATGATTGTTCACAGACACTCATTAATACTAGCATCATCACCTCAGCTCCAATTCAGATTACTAAAGCATTATACTCTCATAAAGAGTGTGCAAACTCAACCATATATATAGATATAGATATAGATATAGATATAGATATAGATATAGATATAGATATAGATATAGATATAATTCTAGATGGGGTTCACACAGCTATGAGGGCCTAATTCCACTACTGATCTCACAAGAGTTATAGCTGATGTCTTATTGTGATTGATAGGGATTGACTATTAATATAAATAAAACCTCACTCACTTTACCACCATTCACTTCCTGTTCTGTAGCCCAGCTCTTAGTGGATTATAAAATGGCACCAGTGCATGACACAGATGTTGGAACCATTGAGCCACAAAGTAGCAATTTCAAATATTGCTGCCATTAAGCTATAGATTCTGTAATCTGATACACACTGCACTGTTATGATTTAGATTGAAAATGACACCAGAAGCCCTCATGGGCTCATAGGCAGAGCTTTTGAAAAATGACTGAACCATGGGAGATATCAGAGAACCCTGCAATGAACCCCAACCTCCTGCCAGGTGTTACCGAGCATGGTGGAAAGAAAGAAAGAAAGAAAGAAAGAAAGAAAGAAAGAAAGAAAGAAAGAAAGAAAGAAAGAAAAAGAGAGAGAGAAAGAAAGAGAAACAAAATAGTGGCAGAGTGGGGATCTGAAATGATCAGTTACTCATAAGGGACAAAGGGCAATGAAGCAGCCAAAAGTAGTGTTTATTGATTGAGGAGAGAATTATCAAATGATTCAGAGGCTGGTAGTGATTTTAAGCTGATGACGGTCTTGCCTTGGAGCAACTTTAATTTTGGTAGTCTTAGTGTTGTTCTTAGTGATCTTAGTCTTCTCCTTTGTAGATGGAAGAGGATGGCCCACCTCTAATGAGATGATGGGAAAACTAAAAAAAGTGATACTAGAAGCCCTTAAACCTCTGTCTATCCTTTAGGTAAGTATGTAAAAGTAGCCATTGTGAATTTATGGTCCCCTACAAGGTGATATAGCTGACTTGCTGTTAGGAAGCAGAGCTCAAATCAAAAACATTGGGTGACTAGGGCTGTGGTTTAGAAGAATCCTCTTCCTTGTTGGTCCTTTGTCTATCAGCTTTCTAGGCGCCATAACATGAACAGCTCTTCCTTCATTTAGGCTCTATTACCATTCTGTTTCTGTATTGAAGTCTAACAAACAGGGATCTATACTTCTGAAATGGTTAGCCAAAACAAACCTCATCCCCTTTAGGTTGTGGATGTGAAATATCATGTCTCAGAGATGAAAAAATGACCATGAGTTTGGTACCAACTGTATATTTATTGCTATGAATTTAACTGAACATTTGTCTCAGAAGCATTTGTAACAATTTTGTGGGAGTACTTTGGTAAGTCTTAGAGATTCCAGATAGAGAAGTCTGAAAATATAAGACAAGGCTGATAGGAGATTCTGGTCAAAACTCAGAAACTGCTGATAGATATGCAGATGATAAACAACAGACCCAGAAATTTTCAGCTGATAATGATGATTCCATAGGCATTTGGACGTATATGTATTATGTTCTGACAGAAAATTTTTCTTTATTTTATTCATGTCCTGACACTGTGAGAGACACATAATGGGCACCAGACTGTTTTCTTATGGTGGAGGGAATTTCAAGACAGCCCCAACTTTTGTTTGTAGCATGGGTACTACCACGACCTCTTAACTTGGTTTGTACTGGAAAGTAAGAGTGAATCCCCTTTAAAAACTAACCCAGACAACACTACAGGTCCTTTAAAATTGGGAACTATCATTCAGGGACTGTAATTTTGGAGTCTATAAAATTTTGGCTTAGGAGAATTTTGCTGTTGAAAAGACTAGCATTAAAAATCATATATTTTTAATTAGAACAATGTGAAAGATGTTTTGAGGATATTTCTAGATTCAGCAAGTCCGCACCCTTCTCAGGATAAAGATATCAAAAGTGAAAGACTGTTTTTAATAGATTTCCAGAGCACCCTGATTGATAATGTCCAAATAAAATTTTGATTCCCTGTAGTACATTTCATGGTGCTCAGATATCCAGGAACATGGAGACCTCTGCAGTCATGAAACAAGGGGTCCTGGCTACTACTTGAGATGGCAGAGAATCTTGAAATCATCCACATTGTTCTGGTTTTAATCAGTTGGAAAAATATAAGAGTTGTGGTATCAGGGATGCTTCTACTCTGATTTCAAAAGAACACCTGAGAAGTCACTGATGGAGCAATGTATGAAGCTGTAAAATTAAAGTACAAAGGGTAATGTACACTGTTATGGTTGATATATTGTGTCAACTTGAGAAGTTTAGAAGTTTAGCTAAGTAATTCAGTAGAGGGCCAGGCTGCTCACTTTGTAAACATTCTGAACCTGTGCAAGACAAAGACATAAGATGGTGTGACTGCTGCACCCTTCTTAGCGTGGGAGGTGTGGTGGCCTGCTTACTGTCTAAGGGCGGATAAGACACTTGCTGTCTCCCTTTTTGCTCTGGCTGCTTTTGCTCTTTTGTGCCAAACTTGAACTGTTGCCCCTGCACCAAGACACCCTGCTTGGGAGCCAGCTGATTATGGACTGAAACCTCCACAAACTGTGAGCTTAATAAAACTTTCTTTCCTTAATTTTGGTAGTCAGGTATTTTGTCCAAGCAACAAGAAAAAAATGTAACCAAGACAGATACTTAGCATTGGGGCTGTGACCTAAGACCACAGATCTCCTTCTCAGGGGTACAGTGAAATAATAAAACACAGACAAGACATATATATATATATATATATATATATATATATATATATATATATATATTTTTTTTTTTTTTTTTTTTGTTACAATGGTCTTGAGGATGGTAAAAACTCAGTCAGGACTAAGACCCTGAGGCTTGGTGTCCTTGGCCTTTATTTAGGTGAAAAGATAGTTTGGAAGAGTTGAGGAACAATGAGTTTTTGGAAAAGCACACAGGAGCAGATCATGCTTAACTAGTAATCTGATTGTCTGCTAACTGCAAACACTGAGCTAGAAGGAATTAAGATGAGTCAAGTCCTTAACTGTGTGTTATCTTCTTTTGAGGTGCCAGCACTTCACAGGCCATTTGCTAGTTTCAATTCTGATCATTGGCTTAAAAATTAAACTGTCTGTAAGTCAGCTGAAGGTCTCACCATAAATCATGTAGGCCTAGGAGACTCAATTTATTTGTGTTCCAATTTATTAATATTAATCACTGCCTGCTCTCCACCATGTCAAGCTGGTCCTCAGCATGTAAGACATTGGAAATGAAACACAAAAGGTCTGAGGAAAGCTGTAGGCAGGGAACAAAAAAGCCACTGCAAGAATACAACCATATAAGCTGCCGCCCAAGCCCTTTGAAATTTATTTCTTGTCACCACACCCTGCCCTGAGTGATGGACATGAAACCACAACAGTTAATGTTTGGTTCATAGTGTTTCAGTCTTGCTTTGGTGCTATTACATTTTATCCCCTAATTTTTCCCTTTAGGGAGAAAAATGTTTATTCTGTGTCATTGTACATCTGCAGTGTTTAATTTAATTTTTGTTTTTTTATAGAGTTCATAGCTAAGAATTTGCATGAAGGATTGCAAGATGGCCAACTGAGTGGCGGCACGATAAGAGAGCCTCTTAATAAATAAATAAAAACAACTCAGATGCTGCAATCTCACAACATGGAGAAAGCCAGACAAAATGAGAGGAATTCTCATGACCCAGGAAGAAACTGAGGAAAAAGAAAAAGAAAAAAGAAAGAAGAAAAAGAAGCATGGACAGAGGGCTGGAGCTGGGCAAGCCCTGATCGCTGTACCAGCCCGTCTTAAAGTCAGGTGACTCAGGATCAAGCTGAGATCACGGCCCTGCCAAGAGCGGGGTTGGTGAGCTCCAGACCCTCCGCTGGAGGAGGCACTGCAGCAGGGAGTGAAAACAGCCAGTCAAGCTGCACGAACTTTGGTGAGTGATGGGAACTGGAATCCGCAAATGGGGAGGACTGGCTGGGCGACATTTTGGAGTTGGGCAGGGTCAGCTTGAATCAAAACCCAAGGCAGCTTCTGCTGATGACTCCTAGTCCAAAGCAGATTGGTGGGATCTGCTCAGGCAGGGCCACACCCCTGGTTGAAACCCAATAGCCAGGGACGAGGCTTTTCTGGGCCTGTGGCATCCCCAGGGAACACACAAACTTGTTGAACCATAAATTGGTTGACTGGCGTAGGGGGAGGAGCCAGCTCTCAGCCTGCAACTTGCAGATTCGCAGTGGACTGGGGGGGGAGTACTTCCCTAGCAAGAGTGCTGCAGAAAAACTGTAAAGCAAAACAAAAGGCCCAGAGACCTCCACCACCCTCCTGTCTGAAGGGGGCTGGAAACATGACAAGACAGAGAAAGTGCAAAAGGCCCCCAACTGCAGAACCAGGGAAAGTGAGTCCAACAGAGGTAAATGCAGAGGAGGTTGAGAGTAGCAAACCTGTAATGTCAGAGACAGCCTCATCGGAAATAAAGAAATACATCTGTGACCTCATCGTCAAATTTAAATCTGAAATTCTAACTCAGGTGAAGCAAGATATAAGAAGATTAATAAAAGAAGTCCTGGGTAATCCTCAAATAGGCACAAATGAAAGAATAGAGGAACCCAGAGAAAGGAGAGAAGCCTTTGATGAAGAATATAAACAAAATCTAGAATATATGAAACAGATCCAAAGAGAATATCAGGAAATTAAAAACTCCATTGAAAGCTGGCAAAACCTTTTAACAGAAACTAAAGACAGACTTTCAAAACTTGAAGATAGATTTCCAAAGTATGATCATGAAAGGAAGGATCTCTTAAAAATAACAAGGAACTAGGAAGCAACGATACAAAGGCTAGAAGATGACAAGAGGATTTATAACCTAAGAATAAAATATGTGAATGAAGATGCAGCAACAAATACAAATGAAATAAAAAGTCTATTCACAGAAATAATTAAGGAAAACTTCCCAAACATAGGTAACGGAAGTGAAGTTCAGATAAATGAGGCATATAGAACTCCAGCCAGCTACAA
>PVLA01003243.1:0-66873 GCA_004027455.1 Hydrochoerus hydrochaeris | reverse complement strand
AAGAATATTAAAAGCGGTCAGAGAAAAGAAACAGATTACCTATAAAGGAAAACTCATCAAAATCACAGTGGACTTCTCAATGCAAACCATCAAATCAAGAAGAGCTCAGAGTGAAATCTTCCAAGCCCTGAAAGAAAATAACCTCCAACCCAGAATGATGTACCGTGCAAAACTGTCTCTCAAAATTAATGGAGAAACAAGATATTTCCACGACAAAGAGGAACTGGGGGAGTTTGTGACCACCAATCCAACCCTGAAAAGAATACTGAAGGACATTCTAGAGAGAGAGAAGAAAATCACCAGGGTTCCAGGATTAATGGCAGAAAGGCCTCAAAGAAAGGGTCAGAGAGTGGAATCAAGGAGAAAAGTAAACAAATAACAGAAAAATAGCATGGCAGAGATAAGACAGAGAAAATTGGTTATATCATTGTTTTATCTTGATTGATTTTATTTGAATCTGGTATACTTGGGAGTGTCGAGTCTGAGAGTAGGGGCAACTGCTCTGAAGATGGCAGGATTCAATAGGATACCTATTCTGGTTTGATTGTTAACTGCCTTTGAAGTCCTATAATGTCTCCAATGTTTAGATTTTATTAATAGTGTAAAGCAATGCTGTTTATATTATATTTGACTATATAGACAATTTTATTGAAAATAACAAGAGACATCATAGTGACTACCATAGGTCACCTAGTGTTGTGTTTTTCTATGTTCTTTTCATTTTGTGTTTCTCTAGGAATTTGTATTGCTGAATTGTTTTGATTTGTTTCTCCCTCTAATACAGAAAGGCTAGGTAAATGTGTAAAGACTTATACATGTGTAGAACTTCTAAGTAGTTTATGAGAATGGATTATAGTTATTGTAAAGATAAAAAAAGGAAAAGAGAGTATTCTAAAGGATATAACTGCATATATGTTTGAGTGTGTGGAATTAATAACCATGTTGTTAAAGTTTTAGTTGGATGGATGAGCACAACTGACTGCAGTCACACTGTTTGGATGTCCACTTTGTGGACTTTACTTTTGTAACTTGAACAACTACATCTAAGAGTAAAGTATGTAATTATCAACTAGTAACTTTTTACTGGTTACTATGTTAGTTTTTTTTCCTGTTTTGTTTTGTTTTTGAGATTTTGTATTGTTTCTACCCTCTTTCTGTTTCAAAATTTTTTCTCACATAAAAAAATTTTTAAAAAAAAGCAAGAGGAGGAAAAGAAAGTGCTCTAAAATAGATAACTGTATGTATACTTAAGTGTGTAGGATTGATAACCATTTTACTAAGTTTTTGTTGGATCGGTGAACAGAAATGTTTGCAGCCTCACTGTTTGAATGTCTACTTTGTATGCTTTAATTTTGTAACTTGAACAACTATATCCAAGAAGATAATATGCAATATATCAGATAGTGATTTCTTAATGTTTATTTTTTTTGAAATTCTGTATTGTTTCTACCCTTTTTTCTGTTTTGCTTCCCCCCTCTTTAAATAAAATTTAAAAAAAAAAGAATTTGCATGAAGTCTCAGAGAAATTTGGACTTGCAGTTTTCAGCAATGCTGAAACTGCTCTGATTTTCATAACTCTTAGAGATAAACTATATGCATTTTCATGAAGAAGTGTGCATTTTTCCAGGAGGACAAGAACAGGGCAGAGTATTAATGTTCTTAACAAAAATATTCTCATGTACACATAAAGAGAATTTTTGGAAGCTAATTAAATCATTAGGGTAATGTAACTGACTTGTTGTTTGGAGGTTGCTTTAGGTCAAAAATAGGTGGGTCACTGACACTGTGACCTGATAGATACCTTTTCTGTTTGCTGTTTGGTCATCATAACATGAGTAACTTTCTCTCCATGCTTGCTCTTCCACCATGGTCATGGTGTTTCTGAGTTTAAGCCTGCTACACCTGTACTAAAACTTCTGAAACTGTGGTCCAGTTGCAAGTATTAGAAATAGGGTTTCATAAATAACAAAATGACTAAGAAATGCACTTTATTTGTGTTTTAATTCGCAAAGTTAAATAATTGAAGAATTCACACATGTGCATTGTTTTCAAGAATGTTTTCTCAGGTTGATGTAAAAATGATTCTACATTGAAACTATTTCCATTAATTAAAATGTCTGTTGTTTTCAAATAAAAGCATTTAAATATTATATAAGTATTACACGAGTTATAAAATGTATTCAGCATTGTCTATGAAAGCCTTAATGAGATTACAATTACAAATGCATATCTTAAATTTCCAAAAGGGACAGAGACATCTGGTATTCATCATGTCTTGGGTCTTGTGTTGTTTACATATAACTATTTACTGAACTCTGTAGTCTATTGATGCAATACCAGTTAATTTCAGAGGTAGCCTGAAAATCTCACTGACACATTAACAAAATACTATGAGAACAGGCAGAGAATATTTAGGAAACATTATCTTAATATCTACTTGTACACACAGTTTTCAAAATATGTAGTGGTTTTAAATGTACAGTAATATAAAGTTATAAGGCATAATCAATGTAGCAACATTTTCATGAACTTGAATAATTGAAATATTAAAGAGGAGGTCAGGCATGGTGATCCATTCCTGAACCCCAGAACTCTGGGATGGTGAGGAAGGAGGACTGCAAGTTCAATGCCAGTGTAAACAGCTGAGCAGTTTACAAAGATCGTTTTTCAAAATAAAGAGCAAAAGATAGCAAGAAGAAAGACAGACAGACAGACAGAAAGAAAGAAAGAAAGAAAGAAAGAAAGAAAGAAAGAAAGAAAGGGAGAAGAAAGGAAGGAAGGAGAGAAAGAAAGAAAGAAAGAAAGAAAGAAAGAAAGAAAGAAAGAAAGAAAGACGAGAAAGACATTGGTGACATGGTTCAGTATGAACTATTCAATTGGTTTCAATGTTGTATACCACACACACACACACACACACACACACTTGTCTGTGTCTGTCTGTCTGTCTTTGCTGATGTATGTAACTATGCCTTTGCCAAATACACATTTATACAAAAACATGCACAAATAACATTCAGTCATTCTGTGAGTCAGTGAATCAGTCTTTCAAACGAGTCATTAAATTCTGAATATCAACAAGGCACTACAGCCAGAAAGCAAGCACTGTGCCACTGTGCAAACAGCAGTATCTCCCTCTCCCCCTCTCTTTGTGGGTCTGAATTTCAATAAACGTTTTCTGTTTCTCTTGTGACCTTTAGCTCATCTAGCTTGCTTTGTATTGCTTTCACCAATAAGTAACCCTGTAATCTTGGACATGACATGTGAAAACAAAATTCTTCACATGACTCAGTTTCCTCACCTGGGAAGAAAGACTTATAAATGATATATAGATATCTGTAGATGTCTATGTATCTATATTACATCAATATTATAAAAATGCAATATGTTTGAAAAGATCAAAATATTATTTCGGAGGAACAAACCTAGTAAATATTACTTATGGTAATAATTTCAATAAATGTATCTCCAACTGTTACCATACTTGGAGTCTTTTCTTTTTCCTTGAGTATTGCTGCATAAGATAATATCTATACAACTTCTGAACAACTATGTACTAATTCATGAAATAGATGTAGAGATGTGTGTGTTTTTCTGTAAAGATGCCAAACTCTTAGGACTAGTTGAATGTATAATATAAGAAATTTGATAATCTTTGATGTTAGTAATTCCAAAAAAATCAATTTAGTAATTTGTCCTTGTCCTGGAAATTGCCAATAGCTTCTTTTTGCATCGTCATTGTATCTGTGTCTTTTGTCATTTCTCTACCTAGATATCTCTAGCTCTCTCCATTTCTGTATCTCTGTAACTATATCTACATGTGTTACAGCTGATACATTGTTTAAACATGAGAAGTTTAGAAGTTTAAGACACTCAGCAGGGAGCTAAGATCCTTACTTTGTAAATAGCCTCATCCTGGGCAAGAGGAGGGCAACAGATTTTGTGAAATCTACACTCTCTCTGGGGAGGGGAGGTGGCTGCTTGCAATAGAAGGGAGGAAAGAAACTTGCTCTCCCACCACCCCTTTGCTCTGGCTGCTTTTTCTGGCTGCTGCCTTGAAGTGTTGCTCAATGACATGACACCCTGCCTTGCAGCCAACTAATTATGGACTGAAACCTCCATAGAATGTGAGCTAAATAAACGTGTTCTTCCGATGTGGTGTGTCAGGTTTCTCCTCCCAGGAATGAGAGAAAAGTAACCATGACAACAGCATTATATATTTATGAGTATGTTGACATTTACATTTTATTATTAAGACAAAACATTTTTGTAGTATTACACTTGCCTTTACTTCTGATGTTGGAATGATAAACAAAAACATAAAAAAAAGTGGACCTTGCCAAAAATTTCATGATTTAGGCACATTCAATGACAATATATTTCTTCCTTTTTTTATTTTGTCTTCATTGCTCTCTTACATCTCTAACGTGTTTCCATAATGATAAAGATGTTTTATCCAATACACAAATATTTTATGAGCTGCTATTTGTTTTATGTATTATTTTCAGCCTGGCCTTTGGTAATTTAACATTGGAGACATTTTAAAAGATGCTTGTAAATTTGTAAAATAAAATCTAAATGAATAAATTTAACTTGAGTGTGTAAAATAAATTATATTTATAAATATAGAAAAATTATATTGTGAGACTTAAGGCAGAGGATTTGGGAGATAAGTTTTTTCATGAGAAATTCTTAAATGTCTAGTGCATATAAATTGTTATTTAAATCTCTGCCTCGGGTTTATTTAGAAAACTTTCCACTATAACTTGTGCTACAGCCCATGAATTATGAAGTTCAGGGTGTTCAAGCACCTATTATTAATCAAATTAGTATGCATGCACACAAAGCAT
Source organism: Hydrochoerus hydrochaeris (assembly GCA_004027455.1). Classification (NCBI taxonomy): domain Eukaryota; kingdom Metazoa; phylum Chordata; class Mammalia; order Rodentia; family Hydrochaeridae; genus Hydrochoerus; species Hydrochoerus hydrochaeris. The sequence goes on along the minus strand of PVLA01003243.1, from coordinate 62,026 downwards.
AATTATGCATATTCAAAGTAATTCATTATTTTTTAATAATTCTCTTTCCTTCACAGATACACTTTTCATAAATTGAAATTTTTGGCAAGGTCCACTTTTTCCCTTTGTTATGTAAGTTACCTTAACAAACCTGTAGTCAAATATTCCATTTGACCATCTTTATATTTTTCCCGATAGTTACTTAAGGTTATGTTTCATATGCTGGTCATTGAACTCTCAAGTATAATGTTAGATTATATACAGGGACAAATAGTGAAAGATCTCCATTCAGTTGTCCTTTTATTTTCCCTCAACACAAATTGTCCAGATGTTGCCTAGGCATAGTAGTAGATTCATTGTCCAAATGAATTCCTAGGTAGCATAATAACAGAGCTCTCAGTACATATAACTCCAGCATGCTTGTCACTACAACATAGTCTATTCTATCCTAAAGCATAATACATTACTTCCTAATTTAGTTTATAGAGACAAGTTAAATTGAAAAATTTCCTTACCCTTGGGTAAAAAAGATGAATTCTATTAATTAAGCAACATATGAGCAGAGATCTTTGTAATGATTGCAATGTGTTGTACTCAGGGGTCACAAGGAGAACAACTACATACAGGACACAGAATTTATAATATTATTTTCTGATGGTCACCCAGAGTTAAACAACAGAAAATGCAGGAAAATTATCCATGACACTAAAGACCTAGAAAATGCAGCTGAGGGTGTAGATTCCACCTCAGTGTCTCGCATGAGGCCAGCTAAAGACTTACAGCCCATGACGATGGCTCCCACGAGTCCAGCTACAGGTCTAGAGCCCACAAGAAGGACTCATGGCAGTCTGTTTTACAGATCTGCACTGGAAAGGCCCAAAGGTCAGTGGTGGAAGCTAGAAAGTCTACGACAGTGAGGTGAAGGATTAGTGCCAGTAGGTTGAGGGTTCCATACTGGGGTCAAAAACAACGCTCAAAATAAGGACCAGAGCTGTTCTGAAAAGTACCACGTAATGTTATCAAGGAACTATGTTAAAGCAATGAAGTTATTCTGCTATAGTGTCACAAGATCATATTTATATTTATTTTAAATTATGTAATAAAACCCAAAATTTAAGCAATTTGCACTAAGCAAATTTTACGGTTTGTAAATCCTTAATTAATAAAGTCTGCTGATTAATTTTATGTGAGATTTTTCAACTGTCAATTCTGAAATCTGTAAATTTTAGTTTTATGCAGACAAAAACCAGTACAATTTGAAAAGTAATAGAAAATTGCTTAACAACAATTTAAAGACAGTAAAGTCTTAATCAGAGTACTATTGATCTACTATTCTAGATCTATCATGATTAATCATCTATCAACTATTTAAATATGTATTTATAGAAAGACAAAGACAGAGAAAGAAATAGGAGAATTTTCTCATATATTATAATGGTTCATTTTATCCTGCAGCTAGATGTATATGATCTTTGTGCTATATTCCCTATCAGGATTTAAGATAGATCCTGGATATACTTCCAAAGGGACTAGAATCCGCCTGTGGCTGAGTCTTTCTAGAGAGATTTCTTTTTGCGTTGCTTTGTTTGCTCTTCCTTTTTATATCTTTGTTCTGCCCTCCAAGTACCTCCAATTCTTCATCAAGTAAAATTCAAGATGCATTACACTAGTTATGCTTTACAAGGAGGTTTCTGTTTATGGAAATTTTGCCCATGTAACACCTTTGTGTGAAGCTAACTGTCTGTACAATTTTGGTAGCAGGAGTTCTTTTGACCTCACTGTTCTGATAGAAGATGAATAGTGTGTCATTTTTCTGTTGGTACAGCTTACTTTTTTCAATATTTTTGAATTAAGATTATTATTTTACTATTAGAAAGCAATTAAATATGGAGAACTGAGAGTCATACACACAGTCACAATTAGGTTATTAAAGTTATATTTTTGTTTTTAAAGTAATAATAATAAAATGTAACAATAATAAATGAAAACTTTCTTTTGTTTTTTTTATTTTAAAATGGATTTTGTGCTAGTGTTCTTGTCTACTTTTTCTCCCGATAATGGAATATGACAAGGTTTGTATACACTGTTGTATTTCCAGTACATGTCTAAATAAATAAGGATAAAAACATTATTATCCTAGGTTTTTCAAATGTAACAAAATTCCTTGAGCATCATAAAGCTCTCTTAAACAAAAAAATATGAAGTAAGTGTAACTATCTCTCCATAATTGGCAAACATGACCTGCCATCTTTTACTGAATTAGATGCAATCCAGAGGGAATGGCATTCTTCAATCATTTTACTAGTTTTCGAACTCCAGTCATAACAAGAGTAGCATGGAATCCAGAACAACTGAAAATAGCTCTTTTCTTCTTCAGCCACTCATCTCTGCAGGCAGGCATCAGTATCTACTACATTATCAATGTGAGGGCCTGCTACAGATGCACTAGGATGCTTGATTTCCATTCTTCCTCAACTTACCTCACTTCTAATCTTAATCATCTGCTGGGATGTACAGTCACTTCCCACCAAGCACTCTCTTGGTCTCTTATCTGAGTCAAATTTTTACCATAGCAGCATGGCCATTATTCAGTGAATTAAAGCATGACTGTGAGCCCTGATTCTCATTCTGGCTAGTATGTTTTTCATTTTAAGATAAGATGAGCAAATGTCTTCAGATTTTCACACCATGAAATTTCTTCTCACCGTGCATGTTTGTGATGGAGCCTTTGATGACATTTAAATTCATCTGATGCTGTTTTATCTACTTGTAAAGAATAAACCACATATAAGTGTTTCATCACAACTCATGATGACAAATCCATTTGAAGTATGTTCACTAAAAGGCAATTCTATTACGAAGGAAATGAATTCAGCATTCAGCAGTTGGCTATGCTCTCAATATATTGAGAATTGCTATAGAAAATAACGAGTTAAATGTTATTTTTTTCATGTTGATATTCAATGCACAAAACATCATGATTTTCAAAGACAAAAAAAGAGGAAACTCCACAGTTATCTAACATAAGTGGCATTTTGAATTTTGCCAAATTATAATAATACTTTATGAAAATAAAATTTTGTTGTTAATCTAAAACTATAATCATAATTACCCCATGGTAAGTGACAACATTAAAAATAGGATTGTTTTCCTGGTTTAGCTCTCCATTCACTTGTCACAGTGAAATGTTACACTGCTTTCAAAGTGTTTTAAATCAACATAATTTTCCCAGTGTTGAATTTTTAAAACAGCCCTAAGACTGATTAATCATCTTTATTTTATGACTCCTAAAATAATTTAAAAACATATAGATTAGACACATTCTAAAGTTTTCAAAATTTATATTCAGTCATTTAAACAAAAGAACAGTCAAAATAACTTCAAGCAAAAAAAATATATAATTGATTCTAGTTGAATGATAAGTGCCCTTTGCTAAAAACAGCAAAAGAATAGTGCAAAGTAGATACTGTTCATATGGCAGGTTTGCATCAAATATGTTGCACTTACTGAAATTAGATGGCAACTATTAAATGTATCCCAATATTAGGAATCAAAAGGATTACTTTGGGGAAATAGTTTTCTCCTCCAACCAACACTGACATTTAGATAGCAAATAAAATCAGAGAGCTTTAAGAACTGAATATGTTGTTTAGGGTTTGTGAAAAGAAACAGTGGGAGACAAACAATGGTTTATATGATTACTATTTATAAGTAAATTGTAAGATTCATAGGTTATTTTATATATATATATATATATATATATATATATATATATATATGAATGTGTTGCAAGTACACAATCACATCAAAATATGTTGTTTGAGATATTGTATCTCATGTCCTGTGCATCATGAAAAAAATTTCTCCTGTCTTTTCTCCCATTATTTTGACTTTCTCATTAACTCCATTCTGTTTCAGCTTGCAATTTTTGAGTCACAGGTTATATAAGTCTTCTGTATCTGGATGAGTCCCTTCTGTATCTGAATGGTACCTCAACAGAGATACAAACTCTGTTGAGGTGACACTATGCATAGATTATTCTCCACTTTTCACTACACTATTAGTGAGACTGACAGCCAATCAGTGGATCCAAGTGCCTTTTGCTTACAACTTACACTGAATCTCTCACTAGGAAGATGAGAAACTTTCTCTTATCTCAGAGACAGTATCCTTCTAAATATGAATGATGGTTAGAGTTTATATGATGTTGACTAGATAGCTTTTTCAGAAATGTAAGAGTCAAAATTTCAGACACTAGAATTTATTGTGGATTTCCTTCATATTTCAATTATTTAGTCATATTTTTGTTCAAAATTATTGTTAAGCTCTTTGTTACATGGAAGAAATATTGTCTGTATGTTTATGCATATATTTGTAAAAAGTATACTACTGATATCAGTCTCCATTCTGTTTTGTAGTTTAGAATGGCAAACAGAAAGAAAGAAAATCAGTAAACCTGATGAGTACTTTGGAAAATATTTGGCTTTATCCTCAAGTTTCTTTTGTTATTTAGGCCCTAAGGAAACTGTCTATAATAGAAGCAGAAAAAATAAAGGAATAATCACAATTGCATTTAAGGAGAAATAAAATTGCATATCTAGTATAATAAAATTATTTATTCTCCATTCATACTGTTCAGGTTCACTAAATTAGGCAAAATATTGGCGTATACAATTTATCCATTAGTGTGTTTGTTAATGTGTAAAGTATGTAATCCATTTTTACTTTAGGAAATGCACTATTTTATTTGTTAATAATAAAGTTTGTATAGAGACTCCCATTATTTTATCTTTGTGGCATTTAATCTTTGAGAACCACATGTAACTAGTAGTTTTAAACTATGCATGTGGGGCTGGGGATTTAGCTCAGTGGTTTGAGTCCCTGCTTGGCCAGTGTGAGGTCAGAGTTCAATCCCCAGTACCAAAGGGGGGAAAAAAAAGACATATAATAAACTATGCATGTATTAAATACGTTGAGTTAATTAGGTAAGTTACTATGCAAACCTACCTGTGTTAGAGTTTCTGAGATTTTCTTTAAAATCAGGATAAAACTGAATGTTTGAAATCCCAGTGGAACATTTTTCTAGATATGAATTATTTTTTCTATGCAATATGGAAATTTTGTCAGTAAACACATTTCTAAGCAAATTTTCTGAATGTTAAATACCTAGGTTGATGATTTCAAAATATTTATCTGTAGGCGTCTTTCCTCAAAATCACAACACAAAAGAGAACAGCAATTCTGTCTTTTAAAGTAGCTGATACAGTTCTTTACAGTCACATAATGAGGATGAGTCCTTCCTTGAGAAGAAGTCCTATATTTAAATAGATTTTGAATAGACTTTTCAGAAAATAAATCTGGTAACAGAATATACAGAGTGGTTTTAAAACATTTTCAGCTTTTAACGTGTTTTTGTGCTGTTTAGATTTGCTTCAATTTTATTCTTTAAAAATATTTAGACTTATTATTTGACTAAAAAGTACAGCAAAAAGGTTATTAACTGGTTATAAATAGTGCTTTGGGATATTTAATAGACATCATTGTAATGTCTAAAATAGCCCACATGGTAAATAAGATGCTCAAGAGGAAAGATGGGCTATTTTGTTTTAATAACTCTAACTGGACTACTCTTTGTTACACAAGTATTTATTCTGGCACTACCCTTTAAAGCACACCAAAGTAAAATAAGCTTTCCTACCTTGTTTTGTTATGAGTCATATCTTCATGATAATTGTGGTCTGTAAGTAGTTTTTTAAAGAAATGAAAAGCTTCTTGCAATTTCCCATTTCTCTGACTTTTCTGGTTGTTTGCAGAGCAGTTTCAAATGATTTGATTAAAATGTGTGCTTTCTCCCTGAAAAACAGAAATGAGAACAAATAGTGTTCTGATCAAAATATTTAGAACAACCTTGACTTACTCATATGTATGCAAAGCAATATATTTTAGTATCAATTTGAGTTTCATGTTGCCTTTGGCATGTCCCATATATCACTAACATCCTCTCCATAGGGGGCAATATGTCACATATTTTAGTATACAGTAAAACAATCCTTGCTTTTGAGCTTTGGGACAAAAAAAGAAAAAAAATAAATTTACATTATCATGGTTGTAGACTGTTTTTCTCAGGCTTAACTTTAAAATAAGAATCTCATGTAAGCAACTAATTAAGAAAGTGCCTCTAACAAATCTATACAAATTTATAACATTGGGCAAGAACGAGATCGAGAAAGAAAACACAACAATGTGTTTAGTTTCAAGCAAAGTAGCAACCTTAGTTTAATCGTGATAGAGAAAACTGAAGTGTGAGTTGAGTCTCCGAGCTTGGTCTAGCTCCAGGCAACGGAGCTAAGCTTTCCTACTTGAGCAGCAGTCACTGCGGACCTAGAGTTGGCTCAGTGGCTGTGTATATCTGTATCTGTCCTTTTGGGGAACAAATCTACTAATGCAAGAGCAATTTTAAAAGCCTGTACGCAGACCTTTAGAAGCGAACACTACAAACCTTGAAAGTCAAGTTTACAAAAATACTGAGTAGCATCTGTTCAACACTTAACTAACAAAGAAATACTGTCTATAAATCATTGCACTAACTATATTGGTCATAGGTTCTGTTTTAACTAAAATCTAGTTAGGAGAAAGAATTATTCTATTTATAGAGAACCACAGAAGGAAATATCAACTCCTGTATTAAATTTCACATTTCTAAAAATTTATGTTTTTGTAACAATTGTACCTCAGTCAAGCTTAAAAATTGTACTTTATCTACTTAGCATTTTGAAAGGAAGTATTTGTCACTGTATGTGAATGAAATAAACAACTGTTCTGATGTATTGATTTTAAGAATTATGGTATAAATAAAGCATTTTCATTGTGACCTATTTTTGATTCTGATATTTGCCATCTCAATAATCCCCATCAGTGTTGGCCTTTTCCTCCACCACAATAGTTAAAGCAGATATGCAAATGTTTTCTAAAAATATGAGATACTTTGTAAACTGAAATATATTAATCCACAGATACATATATTTTAAAGATACATTTTTAAACAAAAAAACCTAATAAATCTTCTGCTAATAAATCATGGTTGTAGGCTGTTTCTGCTAATAAATCACCTAAAAGGTAGTTGCGGAAATGTGAAATCATATAAACCAGAAGAAAAAAATCTTCAAAATAAAAATGCAATCTCCAGAATCACACCTACAAGCTGTGAAATAGGACTCTTGTTACATGCAAGAGGAAAAAAGTATACAGCATTGATAAAAACTATGAAATGAAATGCCACTCTGTAATAGAAGAGAAATGCAAGTTTAAACTATCTTATCATGCCTGTATTCCACTGGAATTCATAAAATATGTTTCTATAAATAAAAAATTAAAATTTTCTATTCCCTATTTTTTTTTTTTTTACAAAAAGGAAAAATCCTAAAACAAGGAATTATAGAGCCTGGAGCACAAAAATTATCTTACTTGCATCACAAACTCTCTTTCTCAAAATATGTATGCATGGTAATATATATATATATATATATATATATATATATATATATATATTTAACTGTTTTATGTATTCCTGCTAAATTATCTACTATTGAATTTGATTATTTTAATTGACATTAAAGTTCTTAAAATATTAGAACATCAGGGGCCATCTGGATATATGTTCACACTTCTTATTCTGTAAATGTTCACACTTCTTGTTCTTTAAATGTTCATAAAACAAAAATGTATGTAATTTAACAAAATTATGCACTTGAGTGTTATTTCTAGAGGTATTTAGACTCTGTCTCAAAAAATTCTTAACAAACGGCATCTTTTCCATAATAGTTAAAATGTCTACTTATTAAATGGCATAGTTTCCTTCAATCATATGATTTTTGCCTCTAACCATTTTTCTCCATGAAAGTAATAATCTGGAATAATCAATGTGTTGAACTTCAGAAGCAAATTCTCAATAAATGGAGGCAGATTTAATCTACTTGAAGATTTTAGTATTCCAAATTATTTTCATCTAAGTGTATTAAGTGAATTCAATATAAATTAATGACAAAGTATAAAATATTTTTTATAATCTGAGTAAATTTTACTATGTTAACTTTTATGAAATGCACATGATTTTTATGAAGTATGATTTATCTATTTTTGTTTCTGTTTTTCTGTTTCTTTGGAATAAAATTAAAGAAACTAATGCTTACTGAAAAATTATAAAATTTTGTCTCAATTGTTTTTTTAAAATTTGTATAGTTTTAGTTCTTCTATTTAGGTCACACATCCATTATGCCTTACTATTTACATATAGTGTCAGGCAAGGTCTGGTTTAATTCTTACATACATTCTTTGAACAAACTATCTTCCCCCATTTAATGATCCTGATACCCTGGCCAAAAATCAGCTGATGACATATGCAAAGGTTATTGTAGGTTTTTCTGAGCAACTTTTCTAGGCAACATCTTAACAATTCATTAATATGGGTTCCCTTTCCATTTATTTATTTCACTTTTTAAAAACTTAATTTCTACTGGACACATGTTTTCAGCACTTAATGATTACACTCAGTATGGGGAATTAGTACATATATATGACACATCTCACTCTGGAAAGAATGACTACCATCAAGCGGTCAACCAATAATAAATACTACGGAAGCTGCGGGGAGAGAGGTACACTGTGTCATTGTTGGTAGCACAGAGAGATGATGCAATCACTCTAGAAATCAACGTAGAGATTCCTCAAAAACCTAAAAATAAGAATTTCACTTAACTCAGCTATTCTCCTACCTAAGTAGCTTCCCCCAAAAGTTAAAGGCAACATATCATAGTGATGTATGCATACAATTTTGTAGCAGCGATATTCATAATAGCTAAATCCTGGAAACTGTATATGTTCATTGACAGATCAATGGATAAAGAAAATGTGGTATTTATACACAATGAAGTACTTTCTGCTATAAAGAAGGATAAACTTGTATCATTTATGGGAAAATGGTTGCACTTTGAGAATATAATGTATGAAGTAACTGAGACACATAAGGTTAAATATGACATTGTTTCTCTTAAATAAAACAGACAGATAATAAGGACTTTGAAGGGGGGAGGGAGGGAGGGAGAGAGAGAGAACGAGAGAGAGAGAGAGAGAATTTTTAGAATCCAGCATGGATTGTGTATCTAGAAGAGGACTTTAACTTGGTACCATTGTCCTACGAATTTTGTATGATCTTTGACTTCATAGTCTGGTTTGTAATATGTGTATGTGATAATTAACTTTACAAGATTATATAAATAAGTGATCCAATGCTTCAAAAATAAAGAGGGATGGAAGGAAGTGGGAAAAAAGAATTCAAGTGTGTTATGTAAAGGTTATCAATTCCCTATAGTGAAAAGAAATATTTTGTCGTAAACATGTACTAATAAAAGTTTCAAAAATTAATTATCTGTTTTTGATGTTACTGTAATTTATTCGTTTTCCTTGGAATATTAAAATAATTCTTTTAAAGTTTCTATAATAGTGCCACTGGTGTGGCATCTTTCCTGAGTAAAATTCAACACAGATTTATGAAAAAGGATGATTGAAGGTAGATTCTTCCACACAAATTAGCCAGCAATTTATGCCTATGGAGAAAATAAATCACACAAACACACTTGTGGGTTATATCTAGTCACTGTAGGGGGGCTTGTTATTTCAGATACCTCCAAACTCACACGTATTACAGAATTTTCAGGAAATATCAGAGAGTTTCTGAACATCAAAATAGATTTTGAAATCTGGAGGATACTGTTTATTTTCTCAAAGTATGTTTTAGTAAATGTTATAAAGATGCTCAAAGTTTGATTCTTTACCTTACAAATTAATTAAAATTCTATGCAATAACTTAAATTGCTAGTTCCTGATTTATTGCAAGCTTTTTCAAATCATAAAACTTTTTTGGCCAGTCATTTACCTCAAACAATCCAAAAACTTTTCTAGGTTTTTTTTTCTTTTTTCTTTTCCTTTTTTTTTTTTTTTTTTTTTGCATCAGTGCTCAAACTCACAGCCTTCTGCTTGCCAAGCAGGCACTTATGCTGATGAGCTAAATCCCCTGCCCAAACTTTTCTAGTTCTGAAATTTTTGTTTCACATTCATTACTTCTCATATTACTTCAGTAAATGCTGTTTCAAAAACAACATTTTTTTCTCACAATGTGCTACATTCAGATTTACAACCTGATAGACGTACTAGTTGCCATGTAAATTCCTGATTTCGTAGTAACAGGACATACAACTTCTCTTGTTTTGTGACTTCATCACTGTACCCCTGGGAACACATGAGTGATTGTAAATAGAATGTCACAGAACATATGATTCGTTACCATAGAATTGGTAAATTTGTTTTGAGGACACCAGTGTTTGGTTGAAAGGTATCATAGTCCTGAAACTTCATTTATGAATGTTACTATTAGATCTGCAGTGTAAATAGATACTGTATAGCAGTCTTTCTCCATTCATGTACATTCATATATTAACAACCAACAGTTTTCAGACACCCTGGCTAGTATTGTGGTGAATAAAAAGGAAGAATAAGTATTTTTCTCAGTACTAGTAGGAAAATAAATATATAAATAAAACACAGTGAATATCTAGGACTTAGATTTGAAAAAGAAATTGTACTAACACCAATAAACAGAGATGCTAATCTCATTTTAATAGAATGGGAATCTCAGACCAAAATGTAAAGTGGTATCTAGAATATGATCATAGATAGAAGACATCTGTTTATTCTCCATCCTATGGGCCTCTCCTTGCTCTACAGACATGTTCTACCACCTTTCAGTAGACCATGAGTAAATCTCATGGTCTCTCATGAGCTCTGTGACTAATTATTTTTTTCTCTAGCCAAAAAAGATCTACAACACAGCTATAAAGGTAAATAGTTGACAGGAGTGTATAACTGCTGGCCCACAACTTGCCCCAAAGTATCTAGTTCACTGCCTAGTGATAGAACTCTGTCCTCTATCGGGTCATAGTGGGTCAAATAGTGCTTATTTTTTATGAAAGGAATATCATGCCAAAGTATATGGATTTTAGATAAAGATAGGTAGGAAAATTCTGCTAACTTCACATATTAACTAATTGAAAGTTTAATCAGCTATATATAGTAAATAATATGACCATGAATTTGTTTATATAAAATACAATCAACAGAAATTTCAATAAAATGACTACATGTAAACTCTGAATTTATTACTAGAGAGCCAAAAAATCATTTTAGTGATAATAATGGGACAGAGAGAAGAGGGTAAAAAGTTTGAGAAACCAGGTCATGGCAAGAACAGAAAATATCTGATGTACACTGAATGCTGCAAAAGGAAAAGAAAATAACCATCAGATTAGGAGAGAAATTCTGAAAATACTCTTTAGCTAGTCAATGCTAAAAGCAGCATCTTATTTACTTTAAAGAAAAGGTTAAGGTGAGGTGAAAATAAGTGAATAGATCAGAAGTTATAGTTTTATATTTTCTAAACTCATGTAGGTTATTTTATAAGAGGCACAAAAGTGGCTTATGTATTATATGTAGTGAATGAAAAAGAATTCCTCTTGTTATTGGAGTGAATCTTGAGTATTGCTGTGATACTCGGGGGTAACCAAAGTGATGAGCCTGGCTTAAGGTTTCCTGTGAGGAATAACATTGAATCATGAAAGGAAAAAGACCAATAACCTTACTTAAAAAAAGGAAGTCATGGAAATGCGTATAACTTTGTGTAAATTTTGAATCTGGAGACACTGAAATGTTCTTGCTGACATTAACAACATGAATTGGTCTTCATCTAATTCTAGCAAATTAGAAATAATTGCATAAATATATATATATATATATATATATAAACAAGCACACTATATATATATATATATATATTATGCATATAACATGAAACATTCTACTGCTACTTGTGAATTATCTCTAAAAATTGATATGAAAATGTTTGCCTATATTATTGAAACAGCTTATTTTGTCAACATGAAAACTTTTCACAAAAGTGAGAACTGGTAAGTCACAATGCAGATAACAAACTAGGTTGAAACAGACTTTTGAAAAGTATGAGAAATCATTTTTTCCCACTAGATACCTCCAACATCAGAAGAAAGCCTTTACAATTCGTTAAATGGGTTTATGACAAAAATAGTTTCACAAAATACAATTTACCTTGCTTTTAATTATCATATATGATTGTTAAGAAATTGGAAATTATAAAGTCTGATATTATAAGTATGTTCTCAATTTCTTAATTTTCTCATTTTACCATTTGATGAAATTTTATCAATCATAAAAATAAAGTAATAGTAAAGGTGTAGGGTTTAAATGACATACAACATAGAAAAAATTTAGGGTAGAAGGACTGTGCTAATAACTCAATACACTTTAGATATATATTAGCAGTATCAATATTAATATATTCCTATGGCAATACTCAATATGAGATTTATATAATATGAAAGTTCCTTATTCTTTGTGTTCCTTGTATTCTGTGTCTTGTGAATTGTTTCTATTTCTTTGAAATGTGTACTGTTTAAAATGAGTTATTTTTGTTTTGCTTCATAAATGTTTCATGACTGGTTAAGAATGCTCATATTTATTGTACATGATTTTCAAATTTCTTAATTCTTGCAAGAGAGACAGAGAGACAGACAGAGAGACAGAGACAGAGAGAAAGAGATTCTTCTATAAAGAATATGTTTGCCAGGAAGTGAAAAGGAGAAATCTGTGTTTATGTTGTGTCTGTTTATAGTGTTTTGTGTGTTATTTTGTTCTGAACTTGAATTCTACTTCTCTGAGTCAGTTTTTCTGTTGTGTTAGATATACAAGTGTCCATCATGAGGAATGGGCTATTTTTTTTCTGAAACCAAGGCTCATGGTCCCCAATGGTATATATTATTGCTGATTTGCTAGAAGAAGCTAAGAGTGACTCTGGGGGTAAAAAAACCAAAAAACAAAACTGTTACTCCTATTTAAAAATAATGTTGAAAGCATAACTCCTTTGTATGTTTTTGAATTCTGCTGTATACCTATTTCACAGCTATTTTTTAAAAACTATTTAAAGAAAAAAACAGAAAAAGGTAGAAATAATACATAATTTAAAAAAAACAGTAAGAAATCACTAGTTGATAAATTACATGTTGTCCTCTTAGAAACAGTTGTTCAATTTAAAAAAGTAAAGCATAAAAAGCGGACATTTAAACAGCAAAACTGAAAAGAGTTCTGTTCAAGTAAGCAACAAAAACTTAGTAATGCGATTATCAATCCTACACACTTAAACATACATGCAGTTATATCCCCTAGAGCCCTTTCTTTTCCTCTCTTTTTTTACAATAGCAATTGCATATTTTGGGTTTTATTACTTCTACATTTCTTATTACTTTTTACATTAGAGACACAATGTGATATTTATAAGTATGATTCTTATTTATTTCACTAATGAGGATAGTCTCATGTTGTCTCCATTTGCCTATGAAGGCCTCAAGATCATCATTTTTTATAGCTGAGTAATATTCCATTGTGTAAAAATATCACATCTTTTTCTTCCACTCTGCAGTTGATGGGCATGTTGGTTGTTTCCAAGATTTAGCTATTACAAATTGTGCCACTATGAACATGGGTGCATATATATCACTGTGATATGAACTTGTCAGTTCTTCTGGGAAAATACCCAGGAAGAGAATAGCTGAACTGAATGGAACTTCCGATCCTAGTCCTCTGAGAATTCTCCATAAGGATTTCCATAGTGGTCGCACTAGTCTACATTCCCACCAACAGTGGAGCAGTGTTCCTTTTTCCCCATAGCCTCGCCAACATTTGGTATCAGTTAATTTCTTGATGGCAGCTATTCTTTCCAGAGTGAAATGAAATCTCAGTGCTGTTTTAATTTGCATTTCTTGAATGACCAGTAATGGTAAATGTTTCACAGATATTTTTATTGTACTCAGTATTTTTCTTTTAAATTTTGATTTTGTTTCGGTCTTTTACTTTTGCCCTAGGAAATTTAAAGTATTTTTGAATGGATTCCAAATGCATTAATGCTTGGTGCTATAGGGACTGGGAAGATTTCATTATGTGATCAATTTTCATTCTAATTAATTCACAAGTGGATATTTCAAATGTACAACATGATGTTTTGAGGTGCATGTAGACAGATAATACATGCACCTCTTGTATATATATATATATATATATATATATATATATGCATATTACTAATAAATACCTGAGGTAAAAACAACTTAGAAGGAAGAAAGGTTTATGTTGGCTAATAATTCATCTCAATGGCCACTTTGCCTCAGTGCTTTGGGCTCGTGTAGGTGCATTAAAGTGTGTTGAGAGAGGGCGGATGAGGGGTACATATGCCCTGATGGCTGTGGAGCAAGAAGAAAGATATCTCTGTACCTATTTCCTCCTCCACCCCATGTCACCAATTAAACAACCTCTCTCTGTCTGGTCCTAGCAGCGCCTAAAGTTTTTACAAGCTCCCAGACTCAATACAGTGGAGACTCAATTTTCAAAATCTGGGCTTTGAAGGGCTTTTCAGTCCAAATTCTAAGAAATGCCCTTGACCTTGAAAGCCTGTATCCATCAAACAATGAAAAAATGTACAGAGTCCATCTGCAATATTTCCCAAAGTCCTACCCATTCCAGAACTCCCAAAGACATCTAAATTCTCCTCTGAGAACCAAAGCAAAGTTTAATTTGAACACATAAAAATAATAAAAAAAAATTTAAGATACATTGTCAAGGTAAACTTTCTTTTTCTTAAAGAAGGATTCAGGTAAAAGGAGGGTAGTTTGAGCAAAGCAAGCAATATTCAGTCTCATACATCCTTGTTTGGAGTCCAAAACTCAAAGTGATGCGATCTGTGCTCCCAAGGGCATGGAGATAAGGTGCCTGCAGCTCCCTGGGTTCTGACTACATGCTGACTCTACTGAGCCAGTCTGCTTGTCCTGCTGTGTGTCTGGCATTTTCTCTTCCTGGGCTGGGCTGGGCTCTTCAGTGAAGCTTTGGCTTCATTCATACAGCTTCATAGATTACCCTGTCTGGGCTCCTTGCAGAGGCTGAATCTGACATGTTTCTCATCATCGATGGCTCTGGTTTCAAATCTTAGAGGAATTCTAAGAGTGCTGCATATGGTATTATGTGTCTAATATCATGTAGATGATGGCAAGCTCCCTGCTGGCATGACTGTATGTACTTGAACCACAACTGGAGTTACTCCTCAGAACACACTGGTGCTCAAGATTCCAGGTGCTTTATTTCTGCTTCCTTCTTCTCAGGACAGGACCTTCACTCTGCATTCCATGTCAAGCCTCACCTTAAAAATATTTCACCACTGGGGGATTATCATTGATGGGTGCCATCAAATCGCTGGACTGCCTCACTCACACATCTGGGAAATACTGATTTCTGTAAACAGTGACCTGATCCTCATATAAATACTTCCCACTTCTCCAAACACTTTGAAGAGGGAACTGTACATGTTAATCTGTCTCCTTTGGGGTTACTATGATCCTCAATAAATCTCTTTTCTTTTCCAAAGCTCTCATCTCTCAGCGATTGGCTTTCCATGTGTCAAGTTCCTGATCCTCAGTTTGAGAGCACTGTGAGAGCCTTGCTAGTTCAACAGGGGGAAGTAAGTGCTAGGAAAAATTTCCCTAGGTAGCTCTGGGTTATCAGAGTCTCCTTCGGCTCTCCTCTCAGGAAAAGTATTGGAAATCAGTTTAAATGTTTATACCTTTGAAATAAAAATGGACCAGTTCAAAGCTTGAGACTCCCTCAGGAGATGTTTCTTATTATCCTAGTACAAAATACTTGTCTTTTAAAAATGGCATTAATTTCTTTACTAACTGGATCCTCCTTGGCCAGAATGTTACATGTCCTTTTTTCTGTTCAAAATGCAAGAATTTTAAACTTCTCTACCTTTTGTTTTGTTTTGTTTTGTTTTTGCTCCAGTTCTTACTACAAAGCTGACCAAAAGCAGCTGGCAATACCATACCATTGGCCCAGTTTAAATATTTTCTCCGGAGTGGTCTGTCACTTTAAAATTTAGGCGCTCACAGTTTTCAGGGTTGGGCAAAATGCAGACAAGTACTTCATGGGAAAGTAATCTGACTAACTTCTAGTCCAATTCCTAGTATAGAAACATCATTACCATCTAAAACCACTAAGCTTTGCCTCTATGCCCTACATGTCTATCAGCATTTTGGTCTTCTGAATCCATTCTAGAGACACCTATTAAGCTTCTCTACCTACAGTGATTTAGCTGTTCTAGGCCCTACTCTGGCAAACTTCCAAACGCCCTCTGAAAATTAATTCTACAGGATTATGAACCACATTGTCATGTATACTCACAGCAATGACCCCACTCTTGGTGGCAATTTTCTGTGTTAGCTTTCAGTTGCTGTCACATGATACCATAGAAAATCAATTTCACAGAAGGAAAGATTTGTTTTGGCTGCTGGTGTTAAAGGTTTCAGTCCTTGGCTTCTTGGCGCTGTTTCTCACAGTCACTGGTGACCTCCTGTATCAGGAAAGGAGTACACTGTAGAGGAAGCATGTTCATAGTAGGGTGGATGGAAGAAAAAACGATGCAAAAAGGGCCAGGTTCCTAGTGTCTTCTCCCTGTGCATCCTCCACTTACCTAACTATGGCAGAGTAGGTCCTGTTTGCTACAGATTCTGTCATCTTCAAAGAGCATCTTTGAATACAGAGAAGTCTTCAGTGCATGGGCCTTTGGAAACAGGTTAGGTCCAAATTGTAATAGTGCAGTTTTCCAGGTTTATGTGAAACTTTAGACTTCTTCATTCTACATTTAAGAAGTGAAGTTTAAACTACAAAATATAGCACAGTAAATGACAACTTGCCGATAATCTCCCAAACAGTATACGCCTCAACTTCAGACACACTTATCCTCTCGTTCTTGTCACTTTCTGAAGCAGCTCTGGAAGTGCACTTTCATGAGTATCTTCGCATTGTGATAAAAATGTGCTGAATGGTCTCCTGAGAGTCACAGAATACAAAGGCAGGCTCCCAAAGATATTATGGTGTTCACCATCCATTGTGCTCTCACAGTCGGCAATTGTGTGACTTCAGGCTCTTCCACAAAGTCAGGATGACCGTCAAAGGTAAACATTTTGTATTGATTCCAGAAGTGGCCAGATTGATACAACTAAAGATATTCATGCAAAAGGACTTCCAGAAATGTTTCAAAAATGACTGGAACAAAGGGATAAGTGTTTTGAAGCAAGAGAAAGTATTTTGAGGGGGACGAATGACAATGTATCTTTTACAATAACGCTTTAAAATATAATCACACTGAATCTTTTATTACACTTCAGAAGAGCAAACTTCTGTATAACAACCCTTTTGCTGGCTACATATCCCAAGTAAATAAAAGTAGCAACTTTTAGTGATATCTGTGCTTCTTTGTTCATTGCAGTGTTATTCACCATAACCAAAATATAAAAGTGACATAAGTTGTTGAGCCATAGGTTGCAATAGAATACATCACAATGGAATATGATTCCATTTTATAAAAATAATTCTTCCTTTTGCAATAGCATGCATGTTCCTGGATCATTACACTAAGTGAAAAAGACAGACAAAAATATACTACATCATGTATGCATAAAACCTAAAACATTTAAAATAGAAAAAAGAAGACAGAGTGATGATTCCCAGAGGTAAAGAGCAGGAAAAAAATGGGTGGTTTACTCCTTAGACCATTAACTGTAGCCACAGTGTTACTTTTTAAAAACTAAGTATATCAATGATGAATGCGGGACAACCTATCAGAAGAACTTTTAATATGAGAAATCATGAAATTGTAAGATTTATTTTGAAGTTCTGACTGTTGTATAAGTTTAGCATCAAGAAATTAATGATATTAATATTATTGCATTACATTTATTAACTAATTTATTTTCCTGCAGTGCTGGTGATTGAATCCAGCATCTTAAACATGGTACACAAGCTCTCTACCACTGAGCCACCAAAACTATAATGTAACAGAAAAAGACTATTTATGTTTTCTAATACTTTATGGTTAATTGATTTATGTTCTAGATTGTAAAATGGAAATAAATAATATCGATAATAAAAATCTAACACTGAGTAGTAGACGTTATACACTCTTCTTATTCTTTTTTTCATATCTCTTATCTCGTTTAATTCTCAGAGCCATCATTTGAGGAGTTGTTTCTGTCATCCTTAATCATACATCAAAAAACTGAGGGCACTGAGGTCAGTTATTTGCCTAAAGTCACATAATCTTATGTTCAATATCAAAGACCCAAATTAGGTGGCTTGATTTTAAAGTTTATTATTTTATGGGTTTTTTGTGAATTATGCTAATACTGAGTTATACTAATAATATTGTTGATTTTTTTTCACTCAATGACAGAAGTAAACCTGTCTATCTATGTCAGGAATGAATGATGTACATTTAGCATTAAATCCATTACTGCAATTAAGGTGGAAAATTGGAGTGAAACTGGTGTTTCCTTTAAGACATTTTATGGGATACGTTATTTACCATGTAATCATTAAGAAAAATAGGTTTAACTCCAACAGCTGTTTTACAATACAAATAGCATCAAATAGTATTGCTTTCTGGGAATTTTATTTAATTTTTTATTTTTTTGTGGAACACAGAAAGAAGGTAATAGAATTATTCTCAGGAAGAGAAAATGTTTATTAAAACTAGTTGGGGCAAATTTTAATCTTTTGTCAAGACAAAGGCCATTAAACACACCCAATTGTCAGATTCCCATTCTGGGGTGAACATTGTGACTGTGAACTTTTTAGAGCATGGGACCAACCTTAGTAGCACTTGGATGCACGCATTGCTGTCCACCGGGGGAGGTTAACGCCCTTTTCATTTGCTTGACATTAATCTTTGTGCAACTACGCTGAGGAGCCGCTCCCGCTGTTTTCCAACGCAAGCTTTTTCCTTGTTTCTGATTCTAAAGCAGGTATATCACATGGTGGGATGGGGAGAGGGGGCGAGCGCTCAGAAAACATCCTTAGAGCGAGCAAATTCACCCACAGACAAAAGGCAAGATTCTTATGTTTCATCAGTAACACATATTCTTGACTTTCAATTAGATTTCCAAGTCAGGGAAATGGGGTAAATTGTTTAAATCATGTTTTGAAAATCACACTGACTAAAGTCATTTTAATGCAGTGAATATTTTGTAGACTTCTAGTAGAGTCTTCCGTTTTTTTATACAAACCCTTGATGGTTTTGCTATTTGTCATATGTATTTCATGGTGTCCAACTTTGGTGTCATGTTGTCACCTCACTAAGGAATTTGATTTTAAAACATTTTCATGTAGACTGTGTTTAATTCTGTTAAACGTCTTTTCTTTATTTATGAAAATGATTTTATTCCTTATCTAATTAGGGTTATTAATATGATTTCTAACTATTACACAGGGCCCATCACTGAATCACTTTTGCATTTCTAGGACAAGCTAAGAAATATATTGTAATAGTATAGTCTGTTTGCTGATAGTTTAAGAATTTTTGGTTAAATTGAATTATTGAGTGATATATAGATGTGTCTGTTAATGGACAGCCTTTTCTACCTTTTCATAAAAATGTTTTATGTAACTATCACTAACATTAAAATTTAACTTTTTCTCTGTTACCATGGAAGTATTATTATAATGTAAAAATTTTCTAACCATTAAATATTTGTTAAATTTTCAGGCAAGAAAATCTACTCCTGGGGTATAGGTAGGTCAGTTCTTTTAAAGCATCTTTTTTTTTTTTTTAATTGAAATCACACTTTTGGAAGTTGCTATCACTTACATAGAATCCACTTTATCCAATTTTGAAAGTATGTGTGTATGTTAAACTACTGACATCATTTTGTTATTTTACCGGTATTTATTTATTTTCATGCTTTGGTTTTGAAATTTTCAAGATTATTGCTTATGTATTGAATTTGTGTCAAATTATCTTTTTAATTTTACTGATGTTATTTTCTTATTTTTAATAATGCACAATACTAAATTATGCATTGTCTTTCTCCTGATTGATTTAAATCCATTTATAATTGTTGAGACAACAGTCAGTTTGGCCTTTGATCTATAATGATTTTATAATATGTGCTATTATTCTTAAAAACAATTTATACAAAGCAATTTACCTATGTATAATTATATATGCTGATTTGTATAAATGTGATGTGTAGGTATAAAAGTCTATACAATGATTTGTGCATCTATTTAGAGATTTTTAGAAGGTGGGCTCAAATTCTGCTTATTCAGCAGAGAACACTCATCCTTAACAGGCGTCTGGGAGATAATTACAAAATTCTGGAGTAGATGCGAATGTCTGTAAAACATGGCATCATACACATGGTGTCTTGAACTAGGCCAGTTTACAACAAAATGTGATGTATAAAATGTTTTCTTTTCTGTCACCTGACAGCACGGGTCACACTGCATTGATTAAGTTCCTAAGCTATGGGTATGAGAAGAGATGAGCTGAGTGGTTACGGTCAGTCATCCGAATGCTCCAAGTGCCCGGTCTGACCTCAGCAACGTTCAGCTCAGCCGGCTCAGCTGGCAATTCAATCTGCATCCTCCAGTCTGCTTTTCTTCTCATTAGCTTAGGTATCAGTAGTCAGTTATGGTCCAAAATTATTAAGCTGAGAATTTCACAAATAATTTATAGATTTGGAATTTCACAAATGTATGCGGAATGTGATATAATCATGCTTCATTGTACTCTGCTCTGCTTGGGGCACAAATATTTTCTCTGTCTCTACTAACCGCCATTTGTCACTTAGTAGTGGTTGAATCTGTTTTCAGATGCACTGTTGCAGAATCTCTCTGACTGTGTATAGGGCTTAGTGTCTATGGTTTCAGGCGTCCACTAGGGACATACTCTCTGTGGATATTGATTGCATTATGATGGCATGACACTACTGACAGAACTGAATGGTATCTTCATGGCTCCAGGGGAATGGATAGATTGGAAGTTCACTCGGTGTTTCTATCAATACCATGTACACCTTTTGCTTTGGGTTATTTTAATCTGTACCACTTCACTGCAATAAATTAGCATCAACAATGTAACAACAGTTTTAGGTTCTGTCAGTATAACTGTCATTCTGTTCAACAACGGAACCTGAGTTCTCTGGTCCTCTGACACAAATATATGATGATTTAAACCCACTTTCTTTGTTTCACTACAAGTTTTTCATCATCCTTTTAATATACTTATAACAGTTCAGTCAATATTTAAACAAATCCTATGACTTCCTAATATTTCTAAAGAAAATTTATTTTGTGCTCTATTATTTGTCTTTTGTTTCATTTTGTTTGCAACATTTTAAAGATGACTGACAACAACCCCCAATCTCCAAGTATTCTACAAAGCCAAATCAACACCAAAAGTTTTCTCATTTTAACTGTGTAGTTAAATGTACCAATATGTACTTCTGATTTTTGCTGAAACTTGATAGTTTATCTTTACTTTGAGTTAATCTTTTAAGTATTTTCCTTGAAAGTAGATGATGGGAACAATATTTCTTGCTGGAATTTTCTTGTTCATTTTATTTGAATGATAGGTAAGAATGATAAATACCTTATCTATCCACATTTTTTCCACTGAAATTACTGAATTTATTTCTTTTTATCATTTAAGTCTATATTTTTATACACAGTTTGATGGCCTAATTTTTTTCACTTAAACTCAGATGATTTTGCTCAACTCTCTATAGATGATTACTTTAAAATTCATAGTCTTATATTAAATATGATATTCTTTAAGGGTAACTGGACTTTAGTTTATGAGTGTGTCACAGACTGTGTGTGTGTATGTATATTATTGGATCATCCAAAGAAGAAAACTGAGTAATGAAACAGAATGAAATTTTAAATAAGATTTAGGAATATTTTTTCTGATATTGTTAGGGGTATTGCATTATTTTTAATCTCTACATCTTTGCATAAATTCTTAGTAATATAAAGAAGTACTCTATGTAGTATTTGTATTCTTTAATTTTTCCTTGAATTTTCTTTTTCTTTTTTCACAAATTCTCTACTTACTCAATGCCTAATCCTATTAAGTATACTATGACAAATATTTTAGTAAATATGTTTTTCTTTCAAGCAGCATACTTTTTAAAGCATAATAATCAGTGTATTTTCAACTATAAATTATAATATAGACCTGTTGAAATATGACTGACAGAGCTTAAAATAAACATTGCCAAAAATGACTGACAGTTTTAAATAGTAAAAATGAGTACACAAATTAATTGCACAGCACCCTGAATATGATTAATGTGCAGTTCTCTTTCAGTAGCTTTAGAAAATAATATATTACTGATGGGAAGAAAAGGTAGAAGCAAATTTGTAAGGTCCTATTTGTTGTGAAAATTGAATTATAATATAAAATTTAGTTAAGAGCACTAATAGCTTCTAATTATTTATCAAGAAGTTTATTAAAAAGAAAAATATAATTTGAGCCAAAAATACAAATATTAACCAAAAAAATTTTTGCTAATCATATAAAGTCTACTTGGCATGCTGAAAATTCGTATTTCTCTGTAATGATTCCAGAAAAAAGAAAATTAGCCATTCATTTTTTCTTAAGATAAAAAAAAGTTCACCTACTCCACAACGTTTTCAAACCATATATATATATATATTAGTGGATCCTCAAAACTATTTTACTGTTAACATGGGATATTAAAAAATAACAATAGGACAGAAAAGAAGACATTGTTCCTCATAAGCTATGCATGCACTCATCAAGTGATATCTTCATATTTAGCGTATATATCTATGATCTTGAATCCCTGGGTATGCACAGTTATGCTGTATAGTGAATTTCAATCAGAGTGATTGTATCTGAGAAACTATCTTTAAAGTTTCAACATATTAAGGTATTGTGAAAAACTGCATTATAAAATATTAAATTTCTTTATTAAAATTTTCATTATTATAAGTTTCCTTATTATAATAATTGAAAAACTAAATACTCAAGATCATAAAACAATATTAATAAATAGAATGATAAAAAATGGCACTTTGAAGAATGTCTGTAATATAGTAAAATAAGCCTAAAACAGAATTTTTAAATTAAAAAATGCATGAACTAGTGCATTAAGCATCAGCTAGTCTAATGTTGAGTATTTGATGACTCTGAAGGCCTCCTTGAAGTTACCTCTTCTGTTAACCTAAAATGAAAGGAATCAGGGATGATGGCACATAACCAACTATTCAAGAGGCCAAGGCAGGTCCATATCAATTTTGTGGATGGCCAGAGCAAATTGGAGAAATCCTGTATCAAAAAATAGCAGTAGAAGATTGGGGAGAATGGAAATGTAGCAGAATGGTATGGTATGCTTGTCTGGAATCTGAAAACTTCTAGGTTCAATACCTTGTGGGAAGGAAGGAAGGAAGGAAGGAAGGAAGGAAGGAAGGAAGGAAGGAAGGAAGGAAGAGAGGGAGAGAGGGAGGGAGGAAGGAAGGAAGGAGGGGAGAGAAGGAAGGAGGGGAGAGAGGGAGGGAGGAAAGAGAAAAGGAAAGAAAGAAGGAAGGAGGCAAGAGTAAAGGGAGGAAAGAAAGGAATAAAATAAAGTTCCAATTTCCTATCTCTGTAGCAAGGTTTATATAGGTATATTATTTGATTTAATTCCCACAATAACTTTTGAGGATGGCAAATTAAGATTTAGAAGTGTCCAGAAAGAAGACTTCCAAGAAGTTAGGAAAGATACAAGAATTCTAATAGTTTTTATAATCACTAGTGAGTGAAAAGACAACTATACTTAGTTTTAAACTTACTCTTTAAAAAATACAATCAGTGAAATAATGATTGCAATCATAATATTTTTATATCACTAGGATGATAGATGACATAAATAGTTTTATTTGTAATAACTTCCAGAAATTATGTATAAAAAACACACATGCTATGTGTGTGTGTGTGTTTTACAAGAATTTTTTGTGACAATCTTTTGGCTGTAATTTTAGTGATAATTTATACAGTACTTAAAAAGTTTCCATGAGGAAGCATACCTATTAAAATATCTTTAAAAACACTTTATTTTATATGATAAAAGGTATTATTCAGTGTTTATGAATCATAACATATACATAAAATTCTTACAATTATTCTTACCAGAATTCTTAAGAAATTAATTATAAATGTTATTTTTGTTATTTAACATAAATTCTATGAGGAGAATTGCATATTTGTTTTGAAAGAAGGTGAGAAATCTTCGGATAAACTAACTTTTTATAAAAATATATAGCTAAAAGTTGCAAGGTTCAAAACTCTAATGCAAGCTTTCTGAGTCTTTTTCACTTTTTAATGTGATGTAATATTTATCTCAAAACATTGCAAAAACAGGTCATGTATTATTTATTACACTAACAAATACATGAAGTTTTTCTTTTTCTTTTCATGTGAAATGTAAGAAAACATCTAAAATATATGCATACATAGACTTGAGGTAAGGAAAAATAAATTTCTTTTAAGATTCATGAGCAAAATAACAAAATGTAGTCATGTTAAAATACCAAAAAAGTTGCTTCAATTTTTATTTAAGTAGTATTATTAATCATATCAATAGTTTTTAGAAGAATTAATTCAAACAAGAATTCCTCAGTTCAATTTCTACCATATTTTAAAAAGTTAAAGAAAAGTCATTATAAACTGGTTAAGAATTCCTTTTAAAAAACTGAAATTAAAAGATCTTACACACGCGAATAATATTAACAGTGATACAGAAATATGTAAGTAATAACAACTGGAATCATTAACAAATAAAATGTCAAAATGTTCCGAATGTCATGGAATGTTTTTACTTTCTTACACTTCAAAAAATTTAAGCAATAGAGGAAGGGGAAAGCAAGAGAGGGAAACTGGTATGAAAGAATGAAGATGTGTCATTTTCAAGGTCTAACTCCCTAGAGGAATGTTATTATTTTCTGTAAACAAGTAGTAAATATTTTTTAAAGAAGTTCATTTAAAGGTATTTCATCCAAGTAAGTTCTTTTTTCTAGAAAAATGTTTTGTGTCAGTATATTTTAGGGTTAGACAAAAGTGAAATAATTTCCAATTATAAACAAATACCTGACTTACATTCATTGCAAGAGCTAAATGCACAAGGCCTAATTTCTTAATTATTTGGATGCTAACTTCTATTAAATAGAAGTTAAACAATTTTATTAATGTTGATCTCATTGTTTACTATCAAAATGTTTTTCTTTTATCAATTATTATTCTATGTTGTTATGTACTTTTAATTGCAGTCTTGATATCTTTCTAGCAGAGGAATAATTGTGCCTTATAGTTAAATAAATATAAAAAATAAATATTTAATAATGGGAATAAATGGCCTAAAATTTACTCACTTTAAAAATTAATTGGGTGTTTAAAGAGATGAGTAGTTCCTACATTTTGAAAATGAAGAATTATTACTAGTCTTCATCAGAAAACCCAAAATAGACAATTAGCATATGGTACAAGATTTCTTGTTTTCCTACTTGATTAAATACAGGTATTTTCCAACACTCAGCTCACTCTTTGCTATTTGCAGGTGATACACCTTGAATCAAAATCATTTACTTAAAAATCATTTACTTCAAATTTCATAAATGAAGTGTTATAAGTTTAGGTGTAATTTGTTTAAATCATAATTTTCTTCAACCATTATCATCATAAGCTACAGTAATTTTGACCTTTCAAATTTCAACATCTTTTCAATATAGCTAAGTTTTTGATTAATTTCCCTAATGGAATATTAGGTTCAACTACTGAATATCAAAACACACAAGTACCTGTAGTTAAGCATTTTCATCTCTTAATCAACTCTCTAAAAGATGGAGAAAATAGAAATACCATTCAAACATTTAACTTAATGGATTTAAAGCCTCAGTTATCTTCATCACAAATATCCATGAAGATACGGTAAATATTTCTCTCATGACAGGTCAATTTCTTCTTTGTCTCTTGATACATAAGTTCTTTCCTTGGTAAGGTAATATCATGGGTTACACATGCATTCTCAATTGTATTTGCCTCATGATTTCCAAGAATCAATTCTGTCATACTCTACAGCTTTTATTTTCAGAAGAAAATTAATATGCACATTTATAATAATTACACTCATGTATACCTGATTTCATTTTCTTAATTCATCGAAGTTCTTGAACACTCATCAAAGAATGTTAATGTTGTTAATAACCTGAAAATAGCCACCTAATGTTGACTACAGACTCTTCAACTGTAAATCACAGCTAATTTAATAATGAATTCTTGAATACTGCAAAATTGTGGTTGATGAGAGTAGATAGAATTTTGTTGCAGTTAATAGATTTACGTGGAATGAAAAACATTGCATCTAACAATCACCGTTTCTTAAATCTAATATTTAAATATCATTATTTGGCAAATTTACCTTAATTCCTGAAAGGCTCTTTATCTTCTTTAATAATGTGGCATAGTAATAATGTTTATACATCAACTACTTTGTATAATCTCAGAAGCTGTAGTGACTACAAATTTATTATGAAAACTCAAATAATAAAATATTAAACAATGATAATGTCCACTAATTTCCTTTCAAAGACTAATCTTCAAGTATCCAAGCCCAAATGGATTTTATACATTACAGCTGAATTATCAACATGGAATTAATCAGCTGTGTTTGTTCATGTTTTGATTTAATCACAATAAACCTCTCTTAGTAATCAAGAGCCTGGTTCAGAAGAGCTGAAGCAATCATATCTCTTCTTCATTATTTTTGTAATCTTACCAATCATGTTTATTATTATAGAGGGATATCTTGAATTTCTTCTTACTGAGCTCTTTGCAAAAGTTAACAGGTAAAATTTATCAATGCATGAAAATAGTGTACACTAACAAATGATGCTGGTAAGATATCGCATGTAAAGCAGGGAGAAATCAGCAACTCTGTCTCCTCTGTCTGTGTGTACTAAAGCTAATGGAGGGTGAAATTTGTTTCTTTAGGTAATTTTCAGTTAACTGATTACCCTCATCAATTTTATCTCCATAATTCTCATTTTAACTTCTTCTTGTCCTCTGTTTATATCCTGTCACTTGGCAGCATGGTCTCAGTCACATAGGATTCCATGTTAAAGGGAATCAGAAATTTGCATTGAAATTTGAAGCACTTAGATGTTTTACAGAGCTACCGATCTTATACATTTTTAAACCTCTCAAAGATTAGCAAGTTGTTCCTCAATGAACCTGTAATCGTTTAAAGTTTATACTCATTAATTTAATCTAGAAAAATATGACAATTAACCAAATCATAAACAAATCACCTTTATTTATAACTGTTTCTAGGAAAAAAAAATCCTCGCATGTTTGTAGCAACTAACAGAAGTTATACTTCCTACAGAATATTTTTGTCATTAGCAGTTTTAATTAGTGTTGATATCCGGCGTGTGGACTCACAAAACTAGTCAAGGTGGGCAGAGGAGAAAACAATTTCAATCTCTGTGTTTGGGAATGCGATTTAAACCGGCTACTTTGGTAAACACGAAGTATCACAGCCGAATGAAAAATTGTAATAATTAAAAACTTTTAATAAAAACATGATAATTGGATTTTTTCAATTGGTCTAGCAATGAAAATACTTTAAAGTCTTTCACTTTCATCTCATTCATGCCAATATTCTGGCAAGGATTATACAGCATTCATTTCAATATGTGTGTTGACAGAATGAATTAATGAAGAAGTAGTGGTAAGAAGGGAAAAACTTCATTTATTTAGTGCCTACCAAATAATACGCCATGAACTATTCCGTATATTTTAGACAGGTTTTCTTCCTTACGTTGTTTTACTCCTGTGCAGTTTTTTGTGGTTGTTGCTGTCGTCATCGTTGTTTTTGAGACAGGGTCTCCCTATGCAGTTCAGGCTGCCCTTGACTTCACTATGAAGTCCAGGCTGGTCTCAAACTCAGAGTGACCATTCTGCCTCAGCCTTCTGCTGTGCCTTGCCATTACTTGTAAAGAACTATGAATGTTAAAGTTGATAAGGAAAAATTGTTAGTATTAACTTTTTGCAGACAAATCTAAAAATCCATTTTGGCGAAACAGTAAAAGCTTAAGGATGTAGCTTCAAAACTGAAAACTAAACCTTTACTTCCTTATACTAGACAAAGATGTTATAATTTATAATCTACTCAGCATTTCTAGAAATAGTTACCCAATTCCATCTACTTGATGCTAGAGAGAATTCAGCCTAAAAGAAAATTAATTACTCACTTCTGGGTGTAAGCCAAAGTATCACAATTGTATTCCTTTAATAATATTTGCTAAAATTAGTATATCAAAAAATTCCAGTGCGTTAATATCAAGAACATTAAAATGTAACTAAGAAAATTTGTTCCCTAAGGATGAAATTCACCATTTAAAAAGAAATCATAAAGTGATACAATACGTTGCATGAATTTCATGTCTTATTTTGAAATACAAACTACTACATAATAAAAATAACCTTGGGAAAATTTCACTGTCATTTTGGACTTATATTTCATACAAATATATTTTCAGATGCATAATGAGCATTGTATAAACTGGGAAAGGTTTTCTAGATATACAGAAGCTCGTTGGTTTCAGGAACCCTGAAGAGTAAGTTTCTTACCTATTTTATTCACAAAGCTCTCAAATTGTGAATAAAGTTATTCCATATAGAGCAATAGGAAGTTGAGGTGCTTTTTCTTGTGAGAACAGATGCCATTTAAAATTTATGAAATATGTTAACATTCAAATTTTTGTATAGCCATCTGTCCTTCATGCAGTGTATCACAAAGTTCAAAAAGCTTCCAAATGAACTATTTTAACAACAGGTATTTTGAAATAAACAACTTCAAATCACCTAGACATTTCTTCAATGCAATTTGCTCCACAGTTATCAGTGCGGCGGTAAACTATACTTTTCCACAAAAAAAATCATCTGATTTATAGTCTTTGCCATTTTCATGGTGTGAATGATTCCACTGTGATGTACTTCAAACTGCTGACATCGTGCCCCTGGAAGAGGAACTACCATAAGGAGATCCACTGGATTTGCTTTTTCTCAAAGCCCTGTTGGTGCCGTCTCCACCCTACAGTGATGACGCCTATGCAACTCTGTCACGTCCTATGGGGCCTAAAAATGTTTGCGTTCTATCATACAGAGATTTCAAACAAAATTTTCATTTTTCTGAAAAAAGAATTGTAAGTACTGCTTAAATTTATAATATCAAAGAGTACGCTATCACAATTGTTTTGTTTTTTATTAGTACATGTTTGTAATATATAATATCTGCAAATGACCCAATATAAAAGACATAGTCAAAAATGGAAAAGGAGAATAGATGCTTCACAGAAGTATTATAAGTGGCCAACAAATGAATGAAGAAATGCTCACTATTGCTGACCACTAGAAAAATGCAAGTTACATCAACTTTGAGATTCCATCTTATTCCAGAAAGAATGGCCATGGGCCATAAATCAAGTAATAGCTAAGGTTGGGAAGGCTGAGGGGAAAAAGGAATCTGTACATTTTTGGTGAGACTAGAAAAAAGCGTGAATTGGAAAACAGGATGGAGATTGCTCAAAAAACCTGAAATTATAGAGTTGGGGATTTAGCTCAGCAGTATAAGCGTCTGCCTAACAAGCACGAGATCATGAGTTTGATCCCTGGTACATAAATAAATAAATAAATAACCCTGAAACTATAAACTTCATTTTACACAGTTGTTCACCTTTAAGGTATCTTCTCAAAGAGTTAAAACAGTATTATAGCAAAATGTGTGTACTCATAACACAATTTATAATGCTCTGGTTTTTAACCATAGATTAATTCAAGTTTTTTTACACCAGTGTTCTTTATGAAAGCACACTTCAGGACATGAATGCTTACATATATCTGCATTAATTTATATTTGAAATTGGATAGTTGTGAGGAAATCCATGAATTTTTAAATTTTATTAACATATTTATTTTGAACTTCAAAGAAATTTAGCTATATGTCTAGTGGAAGTTTATAAATGGCAAATATTTATACTGATAGTAGAATGAAAATAAATTACAATTATCTAGCAGCAAACAAACAGCAATAACAAATCTGAGAATGCAGAATCAAATTCCAGCATGACAAATATCATTTCTTAAAATTATTTTTTTCTTAAAAAGAGTGACAAATCTTGACATGTTTAGAATCCAATAATGGTTTTTTAAAATCATTTTTCATTAGGAATATAATTTAATAATTTGTTTTTTGTCATGAGAATACACAAAGTTATAAATATGAATTAAATTAAATATGTGTTTAAAATTAAAAAAAACTAGATTAATTATAATTAATATAAACTAAAAGCAAATCAAAACAGTAAATTTTCTTCTTATATATTCCTCTGGTATTAATTTGCATGTAATTCCTTAGTTGAGAGATAATATATGACTAAAATTGTTAAGGTATATCAAACATGCTCACATAGTTTAAGAAAAGTCAACCAATATCACCAGTGGTAGGTGCTAGAAATGCCAGTGCTATACTTGACTTTGGAAAAAATTTTAGAAGCCTTTCAAGAATTTAATCTTAATTTAAATGGTCAACCTCAGTCACTTAAAATCCAGAGCCAGAGTCCTGTTAAAATAGTGTGGTGGCAGAAGGAATAGATAGTGTGCATTTAATATGCTAAAGTTTGGAAGTGATTTAGTCTCTAAAGGTCCATGTGTTAGAGAAACTTTCCCTGGGGTGGTGATGTTGAACATGAGAAAACCTTTATAATAATGTGCACCTTGTAGGAAATCTTTGGGTTATTGAGCTTGCTGTTCTTTGTAGGAGAGTACAATAGTTCTAGTCAAAATAAACTGTTGCCAAAGTTCGAGGCTGGTTACATTTAGCTCTCTGCTTTTTGGTTTAAACTAAGACCAATTACTTCTGCGTCTGTATCTATCATATTGAATCAACAGAGGCTGAACCAAATGTGCCCACCATTGAACACCCAAAACTATAAGTAATTAAATATTTTTTCTTTATAATTTATATCCTCATTTATTTTGTTGTAGCTAGCTACAGTTGATCTATACAAAGTCTTCCACAATAACTTCTAGGGCAATGTATCCTACCATTAAGTGTCTATTTTAGCTCAAAGGATGCATTAGTGAAGAGTGACTACACTGGGTGAGGATGTAACAATGAAAAAGGAGGAAACAACAGCAAAGCTCTCTTCCTTCAACCTCTTCCTTCAGAGGCACAGGTGAAGCACACAAATAACATAAAGTATATAAATCAGTGAGTTTTTTTTTAAACCAAATAAAGGAAAGATTGTAATGGGAATGATCTTATATTAGAGAGTTTGCAAAATGACATTAATAAGACGAAGTTTTAAAACACAAATATATTGAAATGGTTATTCAATACAAAACAAAAAGTGCAAAGTACATGTATTGTTATTTACATGACATGTACAAGATGTGGAACAAATTCGGGATGTAAGACAGTAGTAGAAGATTAAAAAGGAGAACTTGTTGGGTTAGAATGTCTTTAAATTTAAATCTAAGTGGAATAGCTAAGAAAGCACTGGGAATCTGAATAATGGAATGTCAACATCAGATTTATGTTCAGAGAATCGGTGTAGATGCTGACTGAGAACAGAATGAGGATGAGAAATAGGTGGGATGTGAGAACAATGGAACTATTCCAGGGACCAGGATGGAGAGGATCGCAACGCTGGAAGTGAGAAATATAATTTGAGGCCGTTGCCATCAGGACCTGCACATGTTTGGGAAAATGAACAAACAGAGGAGTCACGGTTCGTCACCTTTTGGCCTGAGTATCTACGTGAGTAATGATGTGTGCCACCGCAGCGGAGAGCATATGAAGAAAACAGTTGCGGTAAATTAGCAGCTTAGGTTTCTTCGATAGAAATGAACAGGATACAGCATAAAGTGTGGTCATCCAGGCTGCTGATCAAAGATGAAGAGAGTAATGTTCAGATAGTTATTGTGACATGCAAATTACAGTAGCTTTCCACTGTATTCATTGTATAAATACACACAGAAATGCTATAAACAAACACATGTCAATTTCATTAATCTTTGTTTCATAGTACATCCAACTATCATATTATTGTGTTATTTATCCAAAGGACTCACACACAAAGAATGGAGTATTTAATCATTTTATATAGCTGATTTAGCACAAAAAATAATTAACATTAATGAAAATAATTTTATTATAATCTGTAATTGAGAAGTAAAGTGTTTTTTTTTCATTTTCTCCATTTTATTATAATACATGGATATTTTTGCTCCTTTTATATGATTTTATAAAGAAAAGTCTTGACCATAGCAACTTGAGTCTTTGAAATTAATTTTAAACACAGAGTAATAATTGACAACTTTCAGCGATGATTCCAACATAGATGGAGAAATAGCGCAGCCCTTGGCAGTTTGCTAATATCTGAATTCTTCCCTTCTAATAACCGTATGTGAGGCCAACACTGCTTCACACTTTTAAAGACAGACAATGTCCTACAATAGAGATTCTGTGTCAATTAATGAACTTAGGTTTGGTTTATGATAAATTCCTCCTTCAGTTGAAATGTTCATCAAAATTGTTTTGAATACTATGACTTGGCATAGAATCTGTCTGGCAAGAGTCGTGAGTTAGATCCATAGTACAAAACAGAAAAGAAAGAAAGGAAGTTAAAAGAAAAGAAAGAGAGAGAGATGAAAGAAAGAGAGAGAAGAAAGAAAGAAAGAAAGAAAGAAAGGAAAGAAAGAAAGAAAGAAAGAAAGAAAGAAAGAAAGAAAGAAAAAAGAAAACTATTACTTGGATGAATTCCTTGGGAATTGTGAATATTTGAACTGATTTGATTTAAGCCATGATCTCAGCTCTGAATTATTTTATTGAACTATCTTTATAGAATTTATTTGTAACATTTTATTTTAAGGATTTTAGACAATTCATTCTTGATATACATAGAAGCCAAAAATTGATTCATGAAGTATTTGCTTTTAAAAATCTTTTCACTGAGAGGAGATTGAAATAATTAAAAATTTACAGGGGGAAAACAAGCATTAGTAAGGGAATTAAAAAGTAAATTTGGAAATATTTCAAGCAATATTTCATGGTAGATGCAAAATGCAAATATAAGAAATACTATTCTATTTTAGATAATGAACTCAGAGCTGAGACTATGTTAGAAAATTAGGTTTAATATGCAATTGCTAAGTGAAAAGATCTTTACCTGGGAAAAAAACGTTTTTAATGAGTGCTGGAGGGAAAACAAAAATGCAAGAAAGACAAGAAAAATTCTTCACTGTTCAAATAAGACTATTGTTCTCTGCAAAAAGAACTAAGATTCATCAGTTTTCAAGAGTTGGCCCCCTCTTGTTATGGACACCTTTGGGGATTACAAGCAGAAATGGTTGAAAAAACATATATTTGCTATTGATTAGAGAGTTGGAGGACAAATATTAAAAATTTATAAAAGGCTGGCATTCTGTGGGAAAGCTAAACCTCTAACAGTTTTCTATCCCTTCCCTCACTCCAAGAAGAAATTTTAGAAAAATATAGATTCAAAATAATAGAACTTCTTTTGAAATGGGTGATGTTCATAGATGCTGCAGATCACAAAAGTTTAATGGTGATTTAATTTACAAATGAAATTGACAGAAAAAAATCGTTATGGAGGATTGTTAATAAAAATTCAGTTTTTGGACCCACACCATCAAATTGCAATATATACTGACAGAACAGACAGAAAGTGTTTGAAAACAATTCAGTTATTAGCATGATTATCGAATAAGGATTATCAAAAGATTTCACTATTATAACAGATATATTTTAGACAAAGTCATTCCAGGGTATCGTAGTTCTATGTTATGTAAATAGACATTTAATCATACCTTTTGAGCATTAACTCAATATGCAAATATTTAAACATCCAGTGCTTACCTTAGCCTGATTCTTGATTCAGAAAGTGATGTATATTGTCCTAGCCTGAGAAAAATTTCTTCCTTGACTAAATTAAGTGAAAGATATTTAGATCTTACAGAATAACCTGTCTGTATAATGACTTCACTTTAATTCTTATTAAATTAAAGTGCCTGTTTTTTTTCTTTATTTTTGTTTTTGTTTTGCCATGAGCAAAACATCATTCTTAGCAGACTACTCAGAGAAAAGTGGTTAGGAAAGGACATCATAATACAGGAAAAACAAGTCCATGGAAAGGTTCAAACACGTGAAAATAGATGCATGGAATCTATACCTTATTCTAAAATGAAACTAAGAATAATCAACTTTTAACATAAATGGGTAAATGACAAGGCACTCTTGGTATTTGCGGATAATTTCACATGCACATTCTAAAATTGTCAAGAGACTACTTTAGCAATAAAAATAAATTACAAAGCATTTTAAATGAACATCACCAGATACAATTCTTTTAGGTCAATAGATAATAGGACAAAGTCACGCAGAGATAAAATCTGATATTATGAAAATAATTATATAAAGTCAGAAAATAATATATTAAGAAGTATGTTTTCAGTATTTCTATGTGGATTGTATTATACTGCCTTGTCTGGTTTGTATGAATTTGATTACATACTATTGCTAACCTTCTATTGTCTTGTTATGTTGAAGCAACTTCACTTACATAAAGTATAATTCTCATGAGTTTTCTTTAACAAATTTCTTAACTTTAAGAGCTTGGAATTGTCTTTTGGAATATATTTTTCTTTGCTACGATTCCTGAACTTGAAAACGTAATAATTCTGAATAAGGATCAGTAATTGTGTGTGTGTGTGTTTGTTTTGTTTTTGAGGCACAGTCTCATTGTATAGTGCAGTCTGAACTTGAACTCTTTTATGTAGCCCAGGCTGGCCCCAAACTCACCGTGATCCTCCTGCTTTAGCCTCCCAAATGCTGGAAATACAGGCGTGGGCCACCATGCTTGACTAACTTCTGGTTTTCCATTTGTTTGATTTTTTGTTTGCTTTTGCTTTTTTATTCACAAATCAATGATCAATGAACAGTGCAAATAAACTTGGTAAAAGACAGGCTGATAATCATGGTTAAAGATGAGACTATTCTACAGGTTTCATCATATATCTTACTGCTTTAAATTTCTTTTCCCGGGTACAAAGACCAAGTTTAAAATGGACTTAAGGCACAGAAACAGAAAAGACTAAGAGGATGAAAAACAAGTTTTAAATAATCTTTTAGAAAGAGGAATCCTAGCCAGGTACGGTGGTGCATTCCTGTTATCTGAGCCCTTTCAGAGCATGAGCCAGGATGGTTACAAGTTTCAACCCAATCCAGACAACTTTGCAAATCAGTGAGGTCCTGTTTTAAAATGAACATGAAAGGGTAATGAATGAATAAATAGAGGGCTGAGGATTTTCATCAATGAAAATCTCTGGGTTCAATTTCTGGTGTTGGAAAAGGACTGAAAATATTGTGGGGTTCGGTTTATCAGATAAACTACTTTTTCTGCAAAATTAACTTGAGAGTAAAAAGAAAGTTGCAGTGTTTCTCCATATGACCCTTTTCTTCCCTCACATGCTCAAGTTATTTACTGTATCTGTGAAATTAGGTTTAAATGTCAGCCCTTAGCCCGGAGATACTGCTCAGCACCAAGCAAGTGCTGCCAAGCACAATGTTGTGAGTTTGAACCTCAGTATCCAAAAATAAATCTTTTAAAAAAAGTGATCCATTTATTATCATCCCAATAGACCACAGTGTTAACTCTGGCACCAAAGTGGATCGACCAGATTTTAGCTGTCCTGTAGAAAGCGGGCTGGACACTTTCAATGTCATTCACAGAAATTCAGAGTAACTAGAAAAGAGCCCTATAGAAGCTGTTTTAGGAACATATCGTATGATCTGAGAAAATATTCACCATATCTATTATGTGGCAACTGATATTAGAAATAATATGTATATGATAAACTTTTAATGCATATTTATGTCCAGTAAAGTGACAAATAAGATGTATCGAAATTTCAATATTTAGTTCCTGGAAATGGTGTGTAGTTGGTTTTTATTATTTTCATATTTGTGTTTTGTTGCTTGAACTTTTTCCATGCTGAATATAATGATTTTCACAAATAGAAAATCTAAGTAAATGTTGATTGAATTTCAGCAAAAGTTGCACTCATGATTTTGATGGATTTGCTTTATATGCTAAATCGTTTGTCATTTTCAACAATAATGAGTTTATGAAATACTTACAATTTCATTATATTCTACAACACCAGAAATATTTAGATAAAACAGGTAAAATATTTGAAGTAATAATTATAGACAAAGGCTTTTTGAGCTCAAACTGTCCAAGAAATAACAGTAGGAATCAACAAATGGAATGATATCAAACTGAAAAGCTTCTGCATAGCAAAGGAAACAGGAAAATGAGGAGACAACCTACAAGATGGAAGTGGAAAATCTTTTGCCAGGTGTGCATTCTTCAGACAGAGAATTAATATCTAGAATAGATTTAAAAGGTAAAAATTAGACCACTCAATAACAAAAGGCATTCAACAGTGGGCATGTAAAATGAATAGACACTTCCCAGAAGATGTACATATGGCCAGCAAATATATGAAAATGTTCAACATTTCTGCCCGTTAGAGAAAATGTACATTAAAACAACGCTAAAGTCAGTAGTGGTGGTGCAAACCTGTAATTTTAGCATCCAAGAGGCTGAGGTAGGAGGATCACTCTGAGTTCAAGTCAAGACTGGGTTATACAGTGAGTACAAGGCAAGCCTGAAATGAATAGCGAGAGCCTCTTTCGTCCCCATTAAATTTTTTTTAAATGGTAAGATTTCATCTTATTCCAGAAAGAATAGCAATCAATAAGTAATCAAAAAATAACCAGTTCTGTTGTAGCTGCAATAATAAAGAAACCTACCTACATTGTTAGCAGGAATGTAAACTATTACAATTATTATAAAAATAAGTTGGAGATCTCTTAAAGAATTAAAATCAGAAATTATATTTAATGGAGCTATTCTACTTTAGGCATTTCTCAAAATTTGAGATATCTTGCTAGAGTAATATATCCACACAAATGTTTATACCAGCAGAATGCATAATAGGTACATCCTGGAAGCAACATGTATGCTAATCAAAAGGAGTGGGGAAAAAAAGTGTGTCTATACATAAGGGAAAGCTACACTGCTATAAAAGGTAAAAATTCAAAATATTTGTAGAAAAAGGAATATATCTAGAAAATATAATTTTAAGTGAAACACACAGACACACAGCTTAAATACTATATGGTATCTGTCATTTCAGTAAGGCCAAATACAAATAAAGAACATAATAAAGGACTGATACAAAGAAAACAAGAACATAGAACTTTTGCAAATGGGAAGGGATCTGGAAGAATGGGAACAATGCAAGAGACTGAGGAAGTAGGAAGATTTATGATGAATCACTTTCCTGTACTGAGTACCCACAAAGAATATAAGAATTATATGTCATAAGCACCAACTAATAATACTAATAATAAGCATTAAAACAGGAGAAGGAGAATTAGAGGTGGAGTCAGGAAGGTGGAGGGAAAGAAGGATGAAAACAGAATTAAGCCGTGTTACCACACCTGTATGGATACCCTGAGGTGAATGTAAACTTTATGAACTACAAAGAAATATTAATAAAATAAAGTTAAAAGCAGAGAGAAAGACATAGGCAATTTTGAGCTATGTGAATTTCAAAGCAGTAAAAATGACTGCATTATTAATTCTTAGCCAATATTTAGATATCATGTTTAAAATTTCAATTATTTTTTGGTGTTGATCAGAAACACTTCTTGAGGTGGTATTCAAGTTCAAAAATAATAATTTGAAAAGCTCATATAAAATTAAATATTTTCTTGTTGGAAAATTGTTAAAGTTAATGTTCAATTAATATTTTGTAATGAGTATCATTGTCATCTCATCTCTGAGAATGATTATCCATGATTCTTAATATTAGAGACTAAAATTCAATGCTGAAATAAACCCTTAAAATTGGTATATTTCTAAATATTATTACATGCAGCTTAAAAATTTCAAATGTCAGAAATTTTGTGTAAGTTTATAGAATTCACACTACAAATTATCTGTTAAATGTATAAAAGAAGTTAAAACTTGACGAAAGTTACGGCACCTATGTGAGATAGGTTAATAGACAGAGAACGACTCTGTGTGTGCATGTGACCACATCTAAGTGTGCATTAATATGAGCATTGTACATGCTGTCGATACATAAGAGACAAGCTACCATGCACATATTGCTCATCTCATTGTTCTGTAATAATCAGATCTGTAACTAAGACTGATGGAAACAGTCCCACTTAGAGACCTGAGAGATATGTTATTGATGCAAATTAGGTATACACAGTGGTCACATTGATCACATGGAATTTGCACCTAATATACGTTCATTTATCTTTTTTTTCTTCACCTTTTCCTCTTCTTTTCAAACCCAATACCACTCCTTATTTACAAAGCTTTATTTCCATTTTATATGTCTTGTCTCATTTTTCTTTTCCTTTCTCCCCCTTTCCTATTTCCCGTTTCCTTTCCAACAGTTTCTTCATATTTCACCATATCTCTTATAAAATTTGGTTCTTATTTACACTATCAATTTCTCACATCAATGAAATGAGACATTTACACACATGTGTCCAATTTATTTCACTTAAGAGTATGGTGTCAATGTCCATCCTTTCACCAATAAATGTTACTTAAATCTTTTTAATGATTTTTTGGGGTTTTGAATGCAAACTCACTTGACCAAGTGCCATCTGTATTCATTTACTCTCTATGTTCATTCTACTAACCACTTTCGTAAATTGTTATATGGAGAGGATAATATATTTTGCAACATGCTGTTTTGAAACACTATTTGGAACAATTTTGGTGAATCAAAGTGAAAAATATGTGGGTTTTAAAATATATTGTAAAATTTAACAGTATACTACGTATGTACTGTTTTATTGAATCTTTCTCTCTTTCTCTGTCTCTTTCTCTTTTACTTTCTTTCTTTTTTTTACAGAAAATTGAGGCCAGATGGAGCTCCATCTTCTGATGAGAGAAGTAAGGAAGGAAAGGGAAAAGGAGAAAAGAAGAGGAGGCTGAAATGTCTTTCACTGACCCAGCACATTTATTCCACAAAGCACATTTTTATTTTGCCTGAAGGACTTGTTAAAATTTCACAGAAATATCTCTGGTATCTGTATCTGGTATCTGGTATTTCTGATATCTTGGACAGTAACTTGCTCTGAACTCATTATGTCCCAGATAGTTGATTGCCATCATATTTACCTTTCCTGCTGGAGTTGTTTAGTAACTTAATCCAAATGCAAATAGAAAATTCTATGTGATTTAGAAAATGTTCTCCTTGAGGTAGGAACTCCACTGTTACTACCATTATTTTTCATCATTGAGTATATTACCTGGCACTTGCAAGGCACACATAATTGTTGAATGAAATGAGTTCTTGAGCGATCTTTCACACACCTGCTTCCATGGACAAAAAGGTTAGCAGACATCACTTTCGACTCAGAGTTCAAATCATAACTCTCAAAGTGTTAGCATTATCAAATTGAAAAAGTCATTATTAATAGCAGACTATGTTTTATTTCACAAATCAGAAAGGTCTATATTCAATCATAAAACAGAGGATTGGAATTATAACTGTGAATAAATTCAAGCAAGTGTAATTGGTAATATTTCTGTTGGAACTGCATTAAATTTAGATAATTATAAAAAGCACAGTTAATTGAATTTTTCTAAAGATTTGGGTTCTATTAATGGTTTAGTAAATTAATGGTTTAGTAACTAAATATTATATAACTATTTTTATCTCTCATAGCTTCACTTTTATACTTTTAAAAGTGAAGTACTCATTGTTTACTTAAAATATGAAATGCAGAAGCATTTGACAGCATATTGTATATGGTTCTCAATTCATGTATGCTTTCCAATTACTTTTTATTCTGTGTTTATTATATACACAGTATTATGTGAGTCCATAGAAATAACATATGTTCTGTATTCACAAAATATCATAAATCTGATATATAGAAATTTCTAAATTGATGCTTAGAAAGTACCCCTAGTTCAGAGTATTTAAAATAAATGCAAACAATTTATGTTCATATTATATTTTCCATAAATATATTAGTTTTTTAAAATGATATTTTATTATCATGGCCATGTAAAGAAAATATTTGGTGGCATAGCTGAGGTTTTACAACCTCTAGTACACGAGATGATACATAAATTTATACACAGTCACATTGTTATTAATTTATACAATGATAATACTTTGTAAATGGGAACCATAAGAAATGTATAAACACATGTAGGCAAAAAACTAAGTTTATAGCAAACTTGGTATATCAAAGCAAGTTTTTTGTTTTGTTTTGTTTTTGGCATCAGGGATTGAACTCACAACCTCACACTTTCCATGTCAGTGCTTACGCCACTGAGCTAAATCCTCAACCCTCAAAACAAGTCTTTAGAATTTCTTTAAAATACCAGAAGATGATGAATATGGTATACTTCTCTTTATTTTTAAACATATGGTAAGGATATAAGAATCAATACTTCTTATTTCGGTAATGGAACTAAGGTAACATAAACCAGGTTTTAAAGAGACAACAAAAATCTTTGCACTAGAAAATAAGATGTTTTAAATTATAAGGCAAAACATGAAAAGGAGCTGAATGTGTGTTGCTCCAATGGGGCCAGTAAGCTGAATTTTGGGCTACTGAGTAGTAAACCTACTTCATGAAGAGTGAGTTACTGCAGAAAATGTGCTGCCACTTTGGAGGATAAAAAGAAAACCAGTCCTCTACCTAAATGGCAAATAGACTCTCATAACTTGAACCAGATCTGAGAGCTTTAGAATATTAATAGAGATAAATGTTTGGTCAGAGTGATGTGCTTAAAGCAATTTAAATAGCATCCAGCATCTACATGCATTGAGACATAACATGGAACCCACTAATACACAAAATGTTTATGCTCTTATATATCAGTGAAAAATAATGAAAAAATATAAATTTTGAAACAAGAAATTGAAAAATTAATGAATCAACCAAAAATAATTATGAAAAATTGTAAGTAGTTTATTAAATGCAAACAAAACAGAAATTGATAATAAACACTGACAAAAATCTCAGAAAAATATATATGCATTTTAGTTACATTCGGTGAGTTACACTATTAAAATTCTTTTAAAAATAAATCAACATTTTGGTACTAGGAGAGGAGATTGAATACAGAAAAGATAAATTAAGAGGCACGTAGGGCCTACCAGTTTGTTATTTTTGGATGACTGAGGCAGGAAGACTGCAAGTTTGAGTCCAATCTGGACTAATAGTAATTTACCAAGTGTCTATCATATAATAATAATAATAAATTGCTTTGGATGTAACTCAGTGTGAAGGCAGCCCCATCCCCTAAAAGAAAATAAAAGATAAAAAAGCATGGAGGATGAAATGAAAAGCTGACTATACATATATATATTTAAAAAAAGGAATGAGTTGAATGAAAAGACAATATTCAAACAATTCATTTTTAAAATAAGTTTTGAATAGAGCTAAGAACCATCAGTGCTGATGCAATGTAATAATTAATATCTGAGCTTGTGTTAATCAAATTAATATACAATTTTAGCCCAATGATCAAAGATCAATTAAATATATATACAAATGTAAATTTTTAGCAAATTTATGTAAAACTAAATGTAACAGTAATAAATAATATTGTTTTTCA
This sequence comes from Hydrochoerus hydrochaeris, assembly GCA_004027455.1. Taxonomy (NCBI): domain Eukaryota; kingdom Metazoa; phylum Chordata; class Mammalia; order Rodentia; family Hydrochaeridae; genus Hydrochoerus; species Hydrochoerus hydrochaeris. The sequence continues at coordinate 20,266 of PVLA01003243.1, read as the reverse complement.
AAAATTTCTTAACATTCTATAAATTGTTAGAAAAACTCAGACTGAAGTTAACTATATATATATATATATATATATATATATATATATATATATATATCAATCTACTGATAAAAAATAACACATTCATAAAAGTAAGTTAGAACCTATGATGTAAAGGACCATTTGGAATGATTCTGAACATGCACATTTTAGTTAAAATCACTTATGATTTGCTTAAAACAATATGGAAATATGCACAAGCTACCTCATTTGAAGATATTATTTCTTGAGGCATACTCTATTAATATTGTTTTAGTGTAACTTCATACTTTTTGAAGGAAACATGCATGCTTTTTCCCAACAAAAAGGAATAATCAATTATGGACAGATTGCCATTACTGAGGTGGAAAATAAATTGCAGCATAAACAATGTAAATTAAAGGATAATTAATTCAATAAGATATATCAATGTATCAATTGGACTAAAGAGTGTCTTTATAAATAGTTTTCTTCACTGTAACTGAATTTTATTTTTCAAATGTAAAATTTTATGAATAAAGCTATGACAAAAATGTACTATAAAGTTTTGTTCAACTTTTAGACTTCATAGGCTCAGTGATACTCAGTACAGAGTAATGCTGACTAATGTCTTTTTATAGTCTCCACACATTCATTAATTCACAACATTACAAAATGTAACTGAGAGGGAAGACAAAGCCATTTCCTTTACCAGTATGTGTTAGTTTAGTTTTTAATAAGGATATACTTTGAAAACAAATTAATAAAACTATTGAGGTTTCAACACATATTTTTCTAGAAAGTTATCTTTTGTCTCAGTTTTTATGTTTATGAAAATATAAGCTTAAAAATTGCTGAAGAGTAAAATACACTTATTTAGTATTATTTGCTTCACAGACAAAATTTAGACCCAATATTATAGAAGGGCAAAGTGAATTAAAAGTGCTACAGGGTGAGGAGTCACTGAAAAATTAGCAAATTTCAGTCTAAGAGATGCAACAGATATGTTTAGAATCTACAGTATCAAGAACTGTTCTGAATTCTTCCCTATTTTCTGCAGCAAGGAATAAACTCTGTAAGAAAATATTGTATTTTAGTTTAATTTTATAGGGGCCAATACATATTATGACCATCCAAATATTGCTGAAATTTACCAGTAAGTTAATTGCTTCTTAGATTTTTCCTGAGTGTTTCCAAAATACTTGCCAGCTCCCATGCATTCAGAAAAAGTCCCTTCAGGTGTGACACGCCAATGGTCTCATCATTTAATTGCTCCAATAACATGGTTACAACGTGACCCTCTGCCACGGCCTCCACAAAGAGACTGTTTCCATAACTGGGTTAAAATCTTCCTTGAATTTTCTCAACCTTAAATTGAGCTACAAAGTTAATAGCATTTTAAACATTTTGGGGTGATTACAACACATAAAAACTTTATATTATGTTCACTTGCAATAGATTAAATGTACTTTCAAAGTGATTATGATACAGAACTTCTAATTTCAATGATTGAAAAAAATCAACATTATAAAATCAATGTTGTATGTAATGTAAAATATCTTGCTTGTGGTTTTTATTATATATAAAGATTTGGTTCCTCAAAACCTCACAAAAATATTTGAGCATTATTGTGTATGTACTATATTATTCTATGCAAGTTACCTTTGTACTTTTACCATAAATATTCTTTACAACCCTCCTCCACAAACACAAACAGCATAATGTATCTGTGAAAACACTTGATCTGGGACAGGCTTTGAATTAGTAGGCAATTTTTAGAAACAGAGTACTAATGGAAAATGAATACCTTATGTTAAAAAAATAGCTGATGCCAAAAACTGTAACTGAAATATATTTGATTAGAATATTTTACCTAGAATTTATGCACCGTTGTAGTCAGGGATTGCGAGGAGAACAATTACAAACAGGACACAGAATTTATAATATTATTTTATGATGGTCACCCAGAGTTAAACATAGGAAGTGAAAGAAATCTGTCCACAACACTAAAGACTCAGAATATTCAGCCAAGGGCCTGGATCCCACAGGAATATCCTGCACGAGTCCAAATGAAGACCTGGAGCCCGTGACAATGCCTCCCACGAGTCCAACTAGAGGTCTAGAGCCCACAAAAAGGACTATCACCAGTCTCTTTTATGGATATATGCTGTGAAGGCCCAAAGGTCAGCAGTGGAAGCTAGAAAGTCTATGCCAGCAGGTTGAAAGAGCTGTGCTGGTAGGTTGAGTGTGAAGTCACGCTCAAAATAAGGACTAGGGCTTCCTTGAAAAGTACCACAGCCATCCTCAGTGACACGGAGGTCCTGAGCTCCTCAGATGATAAGAATAGTCAAGTACATGCCAGAAAGCCAGCATGACGAGTTTCTCCTGGAGATTAAATGGCACACGTGTTCCCCTTGGAGCCAGGAAGAGATGCTCGATGGAAGGACCTGAGCTCCCCCAAAGTGAACCACAGCCACTCTCACCAGCAAGGTCCTGAGCTCCTCGGATAACAATGGTCAAACTCACACCAAGGTCTAAATCACACTAAGGAAGCTAGTCATGACAAGCTCCTCCAGGAGAACCAACAGCTCAAACAGCAACACTTAGAGAAACCCACAATGCCACACTCTTCTTCCCCATGTCTCTGTTTATGCTGGCAATTTTCCTCAGGTGGGACATCTATATTCAGCACCATACTGATTTAATTCAGCTGCTGTTAAGCTGACCACTAATTTTTAATGCATAACACGCATCTTGGAATTTCTATTAGGAAGAATTGTCAGCAGCACTGAAAGCTAACTACACTGTTAACAAGACACTTTTTCTAAGTAAGAGGCTTAGCTCTGATCTTATGAATACTCTCCAGATACTGGAATATTACTCTGGTTATGTATTGGCATGCTGTCATTTGAAACTTATGTGTTAGAGGAGATGTATTGCTCCCAAATTTGTAGAATCAGAAATGAGTAAGAAGTAGATTAAATAGTCTAGGGATTGTATTCAAGTGTTTCTCTTCAATCCATTAACTAATGGTGGACCAAGGGGTATTTTCTTACACTGACATATGATGTTTAGGAGTCTTCTCCCCCGACAAGCTAGAAGTTTGTGATTTTATATTGATTTAAATGTTTGTGTCATTGCCTTTTAAAGGATTCTTTCTGCTTTTAACCTCTCTTTCTCTTTGTCTTCTTCCTTTCCCCTTCCAAGTAGTTTGGCAGAAGTTAAAAATGAGTTGTACTAAATCAAGTCAAGCCTGCTCCTGAGAAGATCATTGATTTGGCTGCCCCAGGCTCTGACAGCTGTATGTAGTAGCATAACAAGAATGTGAAAAACTTTTCACTCATTGAAATCTAGCTGTCTTTACTCAAACAATTCATCCTATCCCTCAAAGCTGCAGCGAAAGCACTCTCACCAACATAATCTGCCACAATCACTGCTGTGCTCTTTCATCCAAGAGTCCTGTAGATTGAGCAACTTCAATAATAGAAACAAGTACAGGAGTTCGTTTCAGTTTCCGTCCTTGTGTACCAGGCATTGCTACAGAACCTCAGAGTGGTATTTACAAAAATTCAAACCTTTTTTATCCTTGGACAAAAAAAATCCATTTTTTTCTGATCCATCATCATTTCCTAGATGCAAATAAGCTCATCAGGTCCATATATGCAACTCTTCATCTATACACACCCAGATGGGGGCAGTACTGTCTCCTACAATGCATCCCACCTTCTTCAGGGCATCCACTTCTAATATTTTACATATAAAGTATGCAAGATGATTCCATAAAATAGCGGAATTCTAAAATTACATTTGTATAGAATTGAAGAAAAAATCTTAATAAGGTTGATACACCAGTACTAAGAATCTTACACAGTTACATAAAATTTAAACTACTCTATAACTATGAAGCATAACATTTATCATTAAGCATAAGTCTAAAGAATTAAAACACCATTTTTTGAAAGTATATAGGTATCTAAGAACCTAACAGGAATATGAAAATACTTTGTACTTAGCATAACAATGCTGAATGGGGGTAATATTAACATTATCTTATTCCTGACTTTCTTATTACTTTCAATCTGCCAATATTGATATGAATAAAAATAAGAATATAATTTATATTTGTTGGATATCTAGTGCAGTGGGAAACAAACACCATAAGGAAAGTGACAGCAATGTTAACTTCCATACATCTGGGTCATCCAAGACTTAAATCACTATAGGGAAAAAGCTCTATAAAATACATTTGGAGGCTCAAGGAGAACAAATCCCACGGGTTAGTTCCCACAGAAAGAATAACAAAATTGTGATGAGTTCTGGGAAATTCAATTATAGAAATAGACAACAAGAGGTTTTCAGCCAATTTGAAACTAATTCAGTATATTATGGAGAAAAAAAAGGGAGTTATACAGATAACATCAGCTTGAAACTGGAAGTTGCTGCCTTAGGAAAGACACTAACAAATGGGCTTTGTGGTTCAAACCTCACGGAAAGGAAGAGGATAGTGACAAAGGGAGAAACAGGCAAAGGGACAAAATTATACTCTATCCCGCTCGCGTTGGACAGCTAATACTGTGATCTGCAGTTTCTCAGAAAGCACAATACTTAATATAACATTTCTTCATTAGTCTAAATTAAAGGGCATAAAATGTCAAATTAAAGGTATAACAAATTACAGGAATGTAACAAAAAAGTAAATATCCACGAAATAATGTGCATGCTCTAAGAGAACAAAAGCAGGATTTGCTTCTCAGAGCTTCCGTTTTCCCTGTTAACTGTATCTATGTTCCAATCTCATGCTTAGGTTTTTATATTCTGTATCCCCTATTACTAAGTTTAGGGATACAGAATATCAACTAGATCCGTGATTGTAAAAGTAAACTGTAAGGAGTGTATAATAAAAATATGCCTAAATACACTTATAAAGAAACCAAAGAATATCAAGTATATTTTATAAAGGGTTTTTCCAAAATTATGAGACTTTTATGTGTACTTTTTAGTACTGACAGTTCCAAATAATTTCAAATATTCTAATCTCATTCCAAAATTTCAATATTGTACCTGATAAATAGCATTTTTCATTCTGTGAGGTGAAATAAAATTTTAATTTTAACCTACAAGAATTTCAGAAGATTTATTCTAACACATTTCATCTCTCTTCTTCTATATGATAATGTGAATACCGTAACACATTTCCAATCTACATTTCTAGCATGTTGTTTCAATATATTTCTAAAGTACAATTTTTATATGCATGAATATACTTAATAGCAAGAAAACTATTAGAAATTTTGTAAGAAAAATACAGATAACTTGATAAATGTGTGCCTTGATCTAAAAAGTGTTATTTTAAACATTATCTTGCTTAACATTTTAAAAATCTTGATTGTGCTTGCAAAGAATGATAAAACAGGCCATTTCTTTTCCAAGAAATAATAAAGTATTGATAAGTAGATATCATTATGTTTTAATTTGATTAGTACACATAATGATTACACTCTTCCTGGGAGAGTTAGGACATGTACATAATGCATGTTAATTCATTTCCCACCCCCTTCCTCCCTATTCTATGCCCCTTCCCTGCCTGCCTTGGTCCTCTTTCTATTTGTATCCTTTCCATCTGTATCCTTATTTTTTATTATCTGTGCTTTATTTTGTGCTTTAATTTAATAGAGCTTTGGGTTTCTCATATAGGAGAAACCATGTTGCATCTAAGCTTATGAGTCTGATTAAATAGGTATTATTTTAATAAAATAATTTTTAATAATGATAATTTAGATTTTTTCATATTTAAAAATTTCATAACTTTGTTTCAACTGTCATGATAAGATGGATGTCATATATTAAAGGACTCTCTAAAGCACAAAATGTTTTTTCTCACATTTCTGTATGTTAGGTACAAAGGCAAGTTGCCCACAGAGATGATTTGAAAATATACTTTTTACTGCTTTGTGGAGAAATTGCCTTCCAGATGTGTATTTCTACAGAGTCTTCTGTGTTCATGGGGAAAATTGTTAGTTTAGACTACAAAACCAAAGTTCATAAGAGTGGCCTAATATTAAGGATTGTTGTAGGTTATTAATAACCCTCTCTACCACCATTCCCAAAATATGGTCTCATGGTAATTACCAGAATGTGTGAAGTTGTTGCCTTGCTAACAGTAGAGACTTTGCAGGTGTGACTAAGTTCAAGACCTTGACACAGGGGGACTGCTGTGGGCTATGCATGAGTTCATTGTAATCACAATGGTCCTGATATGAGGGATGCAGAAAGGAAATGTCAGAGAAGACATGAAGACGAAATTGTGTGTATGAAGGGAAAAAGACAATTCTATTCTACTGGCTTAGGAAATGAAGGCAGCAGGCACATCAAGCATTACAGGTGCCTACAGAAGTTGGAAATGTAAGAACTAGACTTTCTTCCGGAGACTCCATCAAAAGCAGATCTGCTGACAAAACCACTTTAGCCCAGTGAGGCTAACGGTGCACTTTGAAAATCCAGAACTTTAAAAAACGATACGAGTTGCTTTAAGTCACTGTCTCTGTCATCATCCATTACCCTTTCAATGGAAAACTCACCTCAGCGTGAACCAGAAGAAGGAGGAAACCTTAGCTGCTGGATCATGCAACTAGTTCTGAGCAGAGTTTTAAAAGTGTAAGAAGAGAGGAAAGAAGATATAACAAGGGGGAAAATCCTTTGTGTGAAAAGCAGTGGTAAGAGGTGATGTTGTTGTAGATAACATCTGAACACTCCTGCCACCAAATCGTCTCTCAGTAACACAAGAGAAATAGTAGACCATTAAGATTTCAGACCCTGTTGCACATAAACATCTTCTCCTGTGTCCCTTCACTAGGTAGTATTATGTTTTAGTCACATATATTGTTTAAACCTACTAACCCATAAATATTTCAGAGATTTCAAGCTCAGTGACTTACTTTCTAATTATACTCTTTCTGACCAAGGGTCACTCAAGTTTCCTACTCATCTGCCTCGTCATTTGCTGTATGTACAGATGCCATGTATGTGTATTATCCCATGCATGTCTTATTTTGATAAAATTTATGCAGACTATGCTCCTTTCCTAGAGAGGCTGCCAAGGCTACAAAAGCTACAAGACTGGCAGAAATTAGTAAGTTGGAACATTCGATAACTTAACATTTTTGCAATCTATGGATCCAACCAATCCTTGCTGTTTCTGAGTTTCCATGTTTGCAGTCAACCTAAAGAGAAAACTATCAGCAGTGACTCTTATTCAAGATCCCAGGAAACCCAGTGCTCCCTCATTGTCCCCTGACCACACTTGATGTTTCTTCCATAAGAAATGTAGTTCCTGGGTCAAGTAGATGGTAATAGTAGAAATATAATCAGGTTTCAGACTCTCAATATTCACTTCCACATCATAATTAATTTTAATTTTTACAATTTTAAATAATATATAAAATATTACAGATGATTTACTTTTGCAAGAAAGTAAGTATAGACTGTGAACCAATGAATGCATCTCCATATGCTTTACAGAATTCTTCCACTGAAATTGAAAATGAGAGACATAAGATTATGGAAAGCAGCCTGCCATGATGCTCTTGAATGAACAAAGGATGGGAGATAACAACATAAATGTTCCAGAAGGAACACGGGCCACGACAAACAAGCCCAGAACATCACTGGATGCCCTTGGGAGTCTCAGGTCTTAGAAATTATCTAAGTCTAGAGTAGTGGTGGAACCCAATGGCATGTGTGTTTTTTTTTTTTTTCTTAAAACAAATAATGCTAATGTATGAGTTTTTTGTTTTTTTTGGTTTTTTTTTTTTTTTGTAAGCTGAAACTTCAGTATTCAGGTTTAGTTGCAGTGTTAGCACTGTGCTATAAAAAAGTGGGTTTTGGTTTGCCCTTTGGGAACATCCCTCTGAAAGTTTCAACATCACTGCCCTGAGGCCAAAATCAGGAGAGCAGATGAAAATTTATTTACAAAATGATGATTTTTGCAGTGTTCTTACATGTTTCTGTCCTTTCTCGATGACATGCTCTCCTAAAGAAAAGCATTACATGCAGGAGACTTTTAGTCCACTCTTTGGTTGTTTTTCATTTCACTTTCTTTCTTCCTTTTTTTGTGTGCTTTTATGGGAAAACACCTGCAACAATTTTGAAAAGAGCTGAACTTGTGAGGCCATGATGAAATGATGACTATACACAACAAACGTGCTAGTAAAATATTTGTTTAAAATAGTAGGCAGACAGTTGGTGGATGCATGAAGAAAAAGAAGAACCTAAACTTGACTTTCTGATGTGTCTGAAGAGTGACTGATTTATCTATTGAATTCAGGTCTACACAAAAACATAAAGTGCAGGTTTCTCTTGAAGAATGGATTTATCTCAAGAAAAAATAATTAAATTGCTAGATATATTATGCAGCACATAAGCATAATATTTTGAATAACTCATGAAGAAACATTTAAAATTCACTACATAGTTTGCTAAAGCTTGCTCGTTAATAATTCCTCATTGTATAGCCATAAATACAGCAGTTACCACACCACCAGTAATTTTTTTTTTGTCACAAATGTACTGCTTCATTCTCAATAATTCATGAGTTAGAAAGTAAAGTTCTTTTGGAAGGAATGTTCTGGCATTAAAGTTTTAAAAGTTCAAAGAAAATAATATATTCCAGAAAATTTAAACAAGAACAAAATAATGCAATTTTTTGATACATTACATATTGTGCTCTTGGATATAGTTGTTCAAGTTACAAAATTAAAGCATACAAAGTGGACATTCAAATAGTGAGGTTGCAAACAGTTCTGCTCTCCGATCCAACAAAAACTTAGCAACACGGTTATCAATCCTACACACTTAAATATACATGCAGTTATATCCTTTACAGCACTTTGTTTTCCTCCTTTTGCTTTTTAAGTCCATTATCTGTTTAGTTATATCATGTTTCTGGTTGCTCAGTACCTTACTGATCAGTTTTGTTGTTGTTATTTTTTTAATTTTTTCTTTATTATTTTATTTATTTATTTTATTTTGAAGGAAGTAAAATACAGCAGAACAAGAGAGGACAAAGCCAACTGAGGCAGTGCAGTGAAATTGGTACAGAAACCCTCAACAGCTTACTGGGATAACAGCAATAGGTTCAGTAGTATACCTGGTTTTCTTCACAATAGTTATTCCTTCAATCAGGTAGAGCAATATGGAAGGAAATACCAAAATTATAATAAAAGAATATTGAATAGAGCAATACCATTGATCAGAACAGAGCAAGATGGAGATAAAAATATTTGCCTTCAAAGAGATGGCAGAAGATAATCCCCCTTATTTACTATATTGCATATAGTTAAACTCACAAGAGATACTCAGCTCTCTGGCTCTCAGTTGCTAACGCGGTGGGTGGGGGGGATGAGATCTATGTTTGATTTTTAGCCTGCACTCCAGTAAGCTCACAGCCCCCCACTAGAGCGGTGAGCTGGCTGCCTGTTTTTCCAGCACCCCAAGTTTCAGCATGGCACGGATATCAGGAAAGGCTGATATGGTTCTCACCCTGGGGCGGCCATGGCTTGGGAGGCCACAGCCACTTACCAGAGTGGTGTACAGGCTGCCTGTTTTCCCAGAGCCCCAAGTTCCAACATGGTGCGGATCTCAGGAAATGCTGATATCTTATTTTTTTTAAATACACGTAATTGAGCCCATTACACAAGGGAAACTTATTTTTGAAATGGACAGTTTTGAAAATTAAAACTACCACAGCAGGAAAAGTACTAGAAAACAAGACTGGGGGTCATTTTCTAAGATTGTTGGTAATAAACACTTCTTTAATAAACACTATTTTCCATCTAAAATGTTTCAAAACATATATTTTAAACTTTGCAGGCTATATCATGTACCTTGATCTGCAATTTTAGAGAGAAAGTACCCATAGATGATATTTCAGCAAAACATTTTGGGGCTGTGAGCCAGTAAAATTTCATAAAAAGAGTCAGAAGGTAGAGTTAGGCCAGTGATTATTGTTTGCTGATTACTGTCAAACAGAAGATAATACATAAAGAACAAAAGAATAGAAAAGGAAGGCAAAATTTGAAGTTTATTCCATGATGTTTTATATAATATTAAAACCACTTCCTAGAATTCAAGAGAGAAATAATGATTAGCAAATGTTAAAACTGATTCAAATTGAAGCACACATATCTTGGTTTTCAAAAGAGAATTCCACATAGTTTTGAGAAATATTTTGCAGAGTAAAATATAGGGAAACCCATTAATATTATATGATAAATTATATCATTATGTTGAAAACTAATGCATACAATTTAGACTCTTATATGTTTTACAGTATTATGTATGTAGTACATGAATATCTATATATAACCTTACTAATCAAATTGTAAAAGTAACTCATATTCCATAAAAATATATAGATTTAGATTAAGATTTAGATTTCTAATGAGTGTTATTTTCCCTATACTTATAGCTTCTGTTTGCTGATTTGCTTCCTATAATTTAGCAAACTATTTGAAATGTTTTGCATCAATTCTGTTTTAGTAATTCTCCATGAAGAGTATAAATTACACCTTTTGAGGGGTTAGGATGAATCTAAAACTGATCTTTTTTTGGTGCTGGGAATTGAACTCATGGAAGATCTACCACTGAGCTGTATCTCTAGAGCTTTATCTTCCCTCTCCTTCTCTTTTTCCTTTTTCTCCTTTTCCTCTTCCTCTTCCTCCTCCTCCTCTTCCTCTTTCCCCTTCTTTTCTCCTTCTTCTTCCTCTTCTTTTTTCTTTGCTTTGCTACAAGTTTTGTTGTATTGCACAGCCTGTCTTTAATTTATAATAATCTTGCTGGAACTTCCTGAATACTAGTTGGAATTACAGGCATGAAACACCACATCCAGCTAAACTTTCTCTTTATAAACACCATATTAAAATTTCGATATATGCTTTAAATTACTTATGTGAAAATAATGATATAGAATTAGTCACTGTCTTCATTGTGCTCTTGTTTGGTCTTGAAATTTTTCTCCCTATTTTTACAGTTTTGTTTCATATTAAAATATACATTTTCAATGAATTATCTTAAAATATATAGTAAACAAAGATAAATTTGAGGCTGGTCATGCTTAATCAAGTATAAATCTCTTCTCATTCTTGAGGTAAAATATTTCTTAGTTTTGAAACTAAATATTTCACACATCACTCTTCCAAAAACAAAACAAAACAAAACAAACAAACAAACAAACAAACAAAAAAGGCCAAGGATTTAGCTTGGTGGTTTACATACCTGCCCCGAAAGCAACAGGTTGTGATTTCAAACTCCGGTACAAAAACAAAACAAAACAAAACAAAAAAAAAAACCTCTTCCTTTGAAATATTGTAGGATTTACTCTAAATTTAAGGGCTTGAAATCTAAATAAGATACGTTACGTAAATGTACCAATTCCCCATATTGAAATTGCAAACATATATTAATGCATTATTTAAAATTTCTAATCAGATACTAGAAAGTAGAAATACAATTACTTTAAACATTATATTTCTTAAGTAATAATAACAAAAGTGAAGCAGTTGAAATAAAAGTTTGGCTATTTCAATTCATGTATGAATTATATAATTACTTTTGTATTACATAAATTTTAAGTTTAACTGTATCTTTCACAATATAAATTTGGAAAATTTTAAAGGGAATCCTTTTTTGGAAAATACTATTTGGTTTCCTAGGTCTAATTTTAGAATATTTTGAAAACATGATCACGTTTTTCCTGGTACTGAGGACTGAACACAGTGTCCTCGCACTGAATTGCATCTCCGGTCCTTATTTTATTTTGATATGGTTGCTCTAAGTTGGTAAATTGCCAGAGTTGGTCTTTGTCTTGCAGCCCTTGGCCTCAGCTTGTCAGAGAGTTGGAATTACACATCATGCCTGCTGTCTGGGAAAACTTCACATTTGAATATTTGAATGATTATCTTGTTCTTTTTTTTATACACTTCTTAAATTGCATATATATGTGCACTTGCATAGTTTAAGTATGACATGATTTATAGCTTAATATATAAGTCTAATGTATTAAAATGACTTGCCCTTTTTTACATAACTGGCCTCTATGAATTTTCATTTCAAACTGATTTTCTCTCATGGTATCATCTTGTTTCTTTCAAATATAAATTGGAAGTTTAGCACTGCAATTAAAATGAATACATTTTGGTTATTAGAATTCCTCTTCCTAAAATACAATTTCTATATTTCCAATCTATAAAAAGTAGCAATTTAATTGCTCTCCGAACTCCAGTTAAGCAGATAATCTTTGTATTTATAGCACAAAGCACAAAAATCCACAATCTTCAGTGTTACAAAAATATTTTGGAAAATATACATAATTTAGAACAATATGTGGCAGTATGCTATAAAAATGGGGATGTTTTCCTTAAAACATGTTAACACAGACTATTTATTATAAGCACATTTTCACAATAGCAGTTTCAAACACTAGTTATTTATAGTAAGTGTTTAGCAGAAACTTGCTGTGAGAACATGAACCATTGATATTATTTGTATTCATTGTGGATAATCATGCTGTTTTATAATTAGCTTCTGTATGAGTTTAAGATGTTTTGTAATAATTGAACATTAAATATGAGTTCATTGAATCTTTTATGTTAATCAAAAGGCTTTAATTTAAAATCTAAGTAATGTGAAGATGACATCATGAGAATGAAAAACAAATCACTGTTAAAGATGGATAATGATAATTCTGATTAGAAAATAAGTGTGTCTATTAAGATTTTTCAGAGATGGCCCTATATCTATTAAAAAATCTTAGTATTTGTGTTGGAGTGATTTTCCTAATGGTGAAGAGTTAACTGATGAAATAGTTACTTGGATTTATGTTATTTGCAGTGTTAATAACTTAATTCAAACTATTTCAAAATCTATGATTCAAATTATCAGTGATGTTTATTATTTAATCAGACCTGATTCTGGAGAATATTTATGGAACAATAAATGTTTTTATATTTCTTTTGGATTTGCTATTCTTAGATTATTGATTTTTATTGGGAAGCATTTTGAAAATGAGAATAGTATATAGCTTAGGATTTTTATATAAAGGGAGTTGTTAATTATGATTTAAAGAAAGGAAATAATATAAACTATTATAAAAGGTTATAGATGTCATGATATTTGACCAGTAAAATTCGTTCTCTAAAAATACAAATCCTATACTCATAAGTGAAATAAATCAAACTCACATGTATAAATACCGTATAGTCTCCCCAGTGTAAGAAGTGGTAAGAATACAGAAGATTTTATGGAAATTATGGTTCACTACTATACTGTTTTGAAGTCTTATGTTTTCATTCATTGGTTGGAATGGTTTTATTCTGTTTTGTTTGATCTTAATATATGTGATCATATGAATAGTTACTTTGAAGGCAAGACAATGTGGCAGCCATTGTTGATTTAATATTATCTTGACTGAAGTCCTACCATGCTCTTGTTTTTCTATTACCATTGGATCTATCACTTTGTGTCTTATTGGATTTTAATATATATGATAGTATAAACAAACTTTTTATGGAAAATGAGATAATATAGTAGCCATTGTTCATCTTCAGTTATTTGGTTCAGAATGCCTTGCAATACTTTCATTTGCTTCAGTGGTTTTATTCTATTTTGTTATGTTTGACATTATTGTGTGTAAAGCTAAGCTCAACTATTTCAAAGAAAGAGACATTAAGATAGCTCTGTTAATATCCAATTGTTTGTTGTGGAGTGCTGTGTTGCTTACATTGTTCTGTTCTGATCTGCTTAGATCTGTCCTCTTTTGTTTTATTCTCTTTAAAATGAAATAAATAAGTAAAAATGCAAATGCTATATAGAATGAAAGCTCTTTGGCATTTCATGAATGTAGATATATTTTGGGCAGCTGAGGTGGTTTTGAGTCTTATCTCCATAAGGGGAAATAAATGATCAACAAGATAGAAATGCAGATCAGCACAGTTGCAAAAATAACATTAAAATAAACATTATTTCTTATAATTTTATTTTTATAATTCTAATGGACCAAAGCTATTAATTAAATGCAACTAAAATTAGTAAACAAGTATAAAAATATTTTGAAAAATATAATTTAAAAATAGTTCATTAATTCATATTTGGAATTATATAAGAAAATGTTTTGTTAAGGAGATAAAAATTCCAATGAGATATTAATCATATATCACATCTGTATGATTAGTACTATAATATATAAAAATGCACTCAATATCTATGTGGATTATAAATGAAAGTGTAATATATATTATTGTTCAGTAAGACCGATAATAGGAGCCTACAATGCATTAAAACAGGTAGATCATTCTTCATTTTAAGCAACAAAGAGGATGAGTAACAGTAAGTGGAAGAGTGGTAATGAATTCAGAATGCGAAGGTCAGTATATCCGTTGTGTTCTTTATCCTGATGGTTCAAGACTATAGGTTTAAAATAGAGTAATGAGTAATAATTTTTGGTGGGTATACCTCTTTACTTTTAAAGGATTTCTGCTAAAGCTCTCATACATTTTGGTTGAGGTAAACAGGTAGGTACACAAATACACACGAATGTAGTATTTTTATCATCTCAACATTACTAATTTTTTACTTAAGATAAATATTTATATATTGTTGGGGATAAAGATACAATAAAATGGCATGAAGGAGAAATGATGTATATATTTTTCAAAAGTAAAAACATAAATAAAAGTTTCATAATGTTATCCTTCAGCAGTAAAGTTACAAGTTTTTCTTTAGTGTTTCTATTTCCTTCCAGGTTCTTATTATTATTTATGGGCAATTTATCTATGCTTTTATGCATGTTACATAGATATAGATGATGCCTAGATTATTACTATTAAAGCAATGGGACATTTATATTGAATGTTTTGGAAATCTATTCATTTTCTTATTATTGTAACATAAAATCAATGCATGAACTTGTAATTCTAATATAAAAATAGCATATGAATCAATATTTTTTTACATCACTGTTGATATGTTTACTTCTCCAGAGTCTCATAGATTTGTTAAAAGACCAAGCCCTCGCACTGTAGCCTACGAAAAGCAAGGCAAACTACAGCTGCAAATCTAAACCATGTAATAATAATAATCTAAAACATGTTACATGATCCCAAGGTACAAAGAGACAAAATAAGCATTTCCATTCTAAAAGAAAAGAATAGGAAGGTAGATAATAACCAGACCAAAGCAAGCTGGAACCCAAGTAGGGCAAACATTAAATATCTGGCTTTCTATCATGTATTCAGGGTGCATGCGGTAAAATGTGAGTTTCACAGGGCTTAAGAAGATCTACCCCATGGCTTCACCTGCAGTTCATCTATCTTCTCCATCGGATTAGTTTTGCTTGTAGCCTGTGACTTTACTTGCCAGGTGATCCACATTTCGGATATCGCCAATTTTCTGTGACCTCCACTGCACCTTTGGCTTCAGTCACATAGCTTCACATATCGAAGCTCTCAAGGACACACTGTCTGGTGTTCCAGGAATGTTTTTGAAATATGGGTTGGAACTTGGAGGACTTCACAACTCTTGCATTCTGCATACTTGACCAAATGAAGTCTCACAGAAAATGCCAAGGCCGGCTGTCAATGAAAGGATTAGTCTAAGCTGGACCCCTTTGGCACATCACTGCCAAGGCTTCTAAAAGTTTGGATGACTGAGCATGGTGAAGTGATACTGGGGAGTAATACCTTAGGTGTCCTGGCTCAAATAAGGAGACTCGGGGTCTCTTCTAAGATGAAAAAGTTTTCACTATTTTACACTTTAGCTTGAAATGAGCAGATCTTGTTAATTTCTGAGATTGTCTCAGTGAATCATTTTTCTTCTCCTTGTATAAAGTATTTCATTTCTTTGGAGTGATCTAATCTCCTCAGAAACCATGCTAACTTTAGCCACTGCATTACATATAGTTCTTTTGGGTGCATAATGTAAGTTTTCAGATATTTTTGTTGTCTTCTGGCCTCCAATTTTCACTATAATTTTGGATAAAGGAGCCATCAGTACTGATGACACTGAGTTTTGAGCTACCTTGAAATTTCTTCAAACAGCTCTTAAATTTGAGTCACCCACAAATTTTTAGGACAAGTTTGTTTGCCAAGGAGCAATACACATAACCTCTAATCCAATACCTAGCAAAGTCCCATCTGAAATTGCAGGTTTGTGACTTTTTTCTATCTGCATTTTTACCAGCCTTCTAATATTTTGAGCTCCTGTCAGAATTGCCCATCAGGCTTCTCTTGTAGCATTCAGGGCCATCTGCAGCTTACATCGCCAAATATTTCCAAACACTCTCAGTAAAACAGTGCAATGTGTTCTGAGTCATACATTCAGGCATATTCCCAGCAACAATCTTGCTCACAGTACCCAGGTTTCAACACCTCTTGGTGCCACCATGACCCACTTTCACACATCCAGAAGTTTGCTTTATTAGTCCTCCAATCATCTCCCCACCTAATCAAACTGACAACCCAGCTTACTAGCCACATGCATCGGTAATTTAACTTAGATGTGAACAGGATTAAACATTCCAACTTGAGGGGAAAGACGAGAATATTCACTGAAGTTCCTTTCTATATTGAGAAGATACAGTTCACACTTGGGAACCACTGACTTCATGATCTGGTCACTATTTTACCCTTAGTTCTCAATAACCAATATAGAACAGAGGACTGTTCTTAGATTCTGTTTTACAAATCAGAAACTAAGATATAGGAAATAAATGTAATAAATAGAAAAGAATGAAGTGAAATCCAGACACTACTATGTTAGACTTGGTTTAACTAAATGCATTGAATATTATTATATGTGCGTATTTAAAATATTTTAATGTTTCTAGTCTATTTCCAGTTTTAGGAGACTTGTTTTTTTTTTTTTGCTTTGTTTTGTTTTGTTTTGTTTTTGGTACCTGGGATTGAACTCACAACTGCACACTTGCAAGGCAGGTGCTTATGCCACTGAGCTAAACCCTAGCCCCTATTTCCAGTTTTAAAGCATCAATTGAAACCTTTTTCAGATACAGTCAGAACAGTGTGTTTATTTAAGCTGATTTTGAAATATCCCTTTGGCAAAATATCAAAGTATAAAAATCAAACTTTGATGAATTGTTTTATAAATATTCAAGGAAATTTTTAACCTCTCATTCTCAACTTAAACTTTTGATCTCTACATTCTTAGACTTGTCTCTGTCTACCTTTCTATATAGATGGGATTTACCTATACATTTCCTAATAAATTGTTTCTTGCCTCTCAATTTTACTTTTGTTATAAATACCAAAATATAGCGAGGATATATTTCAGCCTTTGTTTTATATTTCCATTCATCTATCTTGTTAACTAAATGTCCTAGTTAAGAAGCTAGACAGTGATGAGTATTAATCTTGCTACATAGTTTTGATGTCCTAGATATTTGCCATAAGGAGTTCATTTTCTACTTTTTAAAAAGGGGTGACTGTCATAGTTACTTTTTTCACTGCTGAGACAAAATATCGGACTCTCAAAGTTAAGGGAGAAAGGATATTTTTAGCTCACAGTTTGCATAGGTTTCAGTCCATAGTCATCTGGCTCCAAAGCAGGGTAGCATGGAAAACATACATCGAAGAGGAGAAACAATTTCTGGTGCGCAGAAAGCAGCAGAGCAAGCAAGGGATGCACAGCTCTTTCTGTCCCTTATATTTTATCCAGGTTAATGAGAGACTGCAGCACTTACACCCTTAATCCTATTGCCCTTGATCTTAGCATTGCATCATGAATCAATCCCAGTATCACACTCTAGATCCAGTCACCTCTGAAAAATGTTCACATATGACTCTGCATGAGGCTTTGGGAGGACATCTAGACACAAGCCATACTAGTGAGGACCATGTCTATTCATGTCTCATGTCTCAAAATAATTTTCATTAATAGTTCATTCACCTGTTTGAATAGCTACTCAAATTTACCTAAAACTATTAACCAACAGTTCTAAGATGAACACTTGTTTTGTTCTCCCCTTTACATGTATCATATTTACTGTGCAGCCCCTCCTAATTATAATATCCTCATATTACTTGAAATCTATTATTGCTATGCTGTTGTGTTATAAACAAGAAAGAGATCACACTTAAGTTCTAGTATTGCAGAATTTGGGGTAAGTTCTTGTTGACTTAGGTTTAGGTGAAATAGAATATTTTTGAAACAATGCTTTTAAAAATAATTGGATATATTTTCAAAGTGAGACAACATTTTGAATGCAAACTTCTAACTTAAAAAGTATAGCTTCCAGTGCTCTGGCAGAATTGCACCTACTCCCAGGTGGTAAGACCATGTGCAGCATCCCAGACCACCCCAGGCTGCACAAAGGGACAGGTGCCCAACTGGGCCATGCCCAGCGACTGCCAAGCAGCCAACAGGACCCAAAATCCAGCCTCAGGACTTGATTGAGCACTCTGGTGGAATCCCAGCACACAGAAAAAACTTGGAATTTAGCTTGCAGGTGGCAAACCTTGGACTACAGCAGATTAACTGTGCCAGTGTGGTGAGTATGCCCCTAAAATAGAGGTGTACAGTGGGTAAATAGGGCCAGTAGTAACGCCCCCTCTAACTAACTGTAAGACCTTGGTAAGTCTGAAAAGAGTGTGGGTGACCTCCTCCTACACACAGAAAACATCAGGCAGAGTGAAAATGGCAAAACAAAAAAGTAAAATTCAGTCTCAAACATCTAGTCCACCAGAAGAAAGTGCAGGAGATATTGAAATAGAGGACACCAAAAGTAACACACTGGGAACCTCTGAAAAGGTAGTGAGAAAAAAACAAAACAAAACAAAACAAACAAACTCCATGAGGCTATAGAGGAAATCAAATTAGAAATATTCTCTGACTTAAAGACAGAAATAACAAACTTAGTAAAGGAGTTGCTGAGAGCAGCTAAAGAAGAAATTGAGAAAAAAGTACAGGAGCATGGGAAACTAATTGAAACCTTGACTGAACAATATAGAAAACATGCAGAATTCATGAAACAAAGTGAAAGAGACATCCAAGGAACAAGAAATTCTACTTAAAGCTTGCAAAACTTCTTAAAGGAAGTTGAGATTGGATTTCGGACCTTGAGGACACATTCCCAATTAGTGATCATGAAAGGATAGAACTTTTAAAAATAACAAAGAAGCATGAAGTGACAATACAACAGCTTCAAGATGATGCCAAGAGCAACAATGTAAGATTAATAGGCATCAATGAAGAGGCAGGAGTCAAGGCAAATGACATAGCCAGAATATTCACAGAAGTAATAGAAGAAAATTCCCCAAACATGGGGAAAGAATCTGATATGCAGATAAGTGAGGCATACAGAAGAGTCACAATCAACATAAATCCACACCCAGACACATAATAATTAAGCTCTCAGACATGCAGCATAAAAACAGAATACTAAAATCTGTTAGAGAAAAGAAAACTCACCTACCAAGCATAGCCCATTAGATTCACAGCAGACTTTTCAGCACAAACCCTCAAGTCAAGAAGAGCTTGTAGTGAGGTATTTCAAGCCCTGAAAGAAAACAACTTTCAACCTAGACTGTTGTACCCAGCAAAACATTCATTCAAATTTAATGGAGAAACAAGATATTTCCATGACAAAGAACAACTAAAGAAATTCATGTCCATCAAACCAACCCTAGAAAGAGCACTGAAAGACATACTACACAGAGATAAAAATGACCACAGTCCTCAAAAGAACAACAGAAAGAAACCACCAGGTAGGATAAGCAATTAAAGAAGGGAAAAGCCAAAAACAAACAACTGGAACATAACATGGCAAAGTCAAGCCAGTGCATATCAGTGATATCCATAATTGTAAATGGCCTCAATTCACCTATTAAAAGAAACAGACTCACAGAATGGATCAAGAAGCATGATCCCACAATATGCTGTATACAAGAAACACATCTGACCCAAAAGAAAACTCATAGATTAAGAGTCAAAGGATCAAAAACAGTATTCCATGTAACAGGAACCCAGAAAAAAGCAGGGGTAACTATTCTAACTGCATACAACATGAACTTCAAGCCTAAAATGATTAAAAGAGATAAAGAAGGTCACTACATACTTGTTAGTGGAAAAATTCAAGAGGAAGAACTAACAATTATAAATATATATATGCACCAAATACAGGAGCACCCAACTATGTAAGACAGATACTAATGGACATGAAAAACCAAATACACAAGAACACAGTTATAACAGGGGATCTTAACAG